>UFQX01000153.1:0-28441 GCA_900497675.1 Arapaima gigas
AGCCGTCCCTCGACCGTCACCTACCGAGTCCAAGACGTTGGCGTCATCGACAAGCGCTTCGTCCTCCTCCTCCTCATCTTCCTCCTCCACAGGGTCCAGGGTGGCGTCCTCTGAGGGGTCGCTCTCTGCAGACACGCCGCCTGTGTCAGCCGAAGGGACACACACACACACACACACACACACACACACACACACACACCCTGGGGTCACGATGGACACAACTGGGTCAGAGCGGCTCAAACAGGAGCGCTGCGGTACGGAGCGCGAGCTCCGGGCGCCTCGCGCTTAGGACACGTCACCAAAGGCGAGCGCGCGCAAGAGCGCGGGGCGCGAGCCGAAACAATTTCTCGAACTCGGAACAACGTTTAGTATTTAAAACAATGAATCGTAGAGTAACGAATGTTTAAAACTATAAACCGTGTACAGGACAGTGAAAGATAAACTGTATGTTTATAAAGGAGTCTCGTGCTCACTGGGCTCNTATTTAAAACAATGAATCGTAGAGTAACGAATGTTTAAAACTATAAACCGTGTACAGGACAGTGAAAGATAAACTGTATGTTTATAAAGGAGTCTCGTGCTCACTGGGCTCGAGCGACTTTATTTACTCCTCGATTTACCAGCAATGTCGGTTGCGGTCGATTCCCTGTCCCTGTCGACAGGGAATCGACCGCAACCGACATTGCTGTTAAATTATCTAAAATAAAACCTCAGAGACGCGGTTGACGGGTTCATATGACATCAGCAGGACATGAAAAACGTGTAAGTCGCCGCTCTTGTTCACCTTCACAACTTCTCGCTGTTTCGCAGCGATGTTGTCCCGTCGTTTAGTTTCGTCCAACTTTAATTTTTTTAAGCCGCGTCTCCATGAACGGACGTTAAAAGTGTTTCGTACTTCGACATGAAACGTGGAAACGGCCCAGCTGCGTTACAGCTGCTCTTCCACGAGCGAAGCGAGCCGCTGCGGTGCCACGTAGGTGGGATGCGGGAGCACGCGCGTCTCTTACCCGCGTTTACCATGGTAAAGGGGAGCGCGAGCAGGCACAGCAGCAGGGTCCTCCATCCGAACAGCTCCATGTCGCCCGCCGGTTCCTTGGACCGCGTGTGGACGGTGTGAGGAGCCCGCCGGAAAAAGAGGGAGGACGAGACGTGTCCGACGCCCCCTAGTTCCTTCTTCAGGAAGCGCGACTGGAGGAGGGGGGGCTTCGAACCCAAGTACACATGGGCTGCCTAGCTGCGTTATTATTGGTAAAATGGCGCAAACGGCGTATGTACTTGGTGTGGAAATTTGAAGTTCATTGGGCTCCACTAACGCTGAGCCTCACGTTCACGTCGGCCGCCCACAGCGTCAGATTAATGACTTCACAACGATTCACCCGTTCATACGACAGTGTACATCGTTCTACGCGTCCAGGTAACCACCTTCTTCAAGTGTGTTTCAAGCAGGAGCGGAATTCAAAAAGGGGACGTTGAGACCACCTAACCGCTCCGCCACCTGGTGGCCGTAAAGCGCACGTGTCCCCGTGTGCCGCGAGCGGCCGTGGGTCCCGACCCGCTGTGCCTCTGCTTCTGTGTGCACTCAGAGGAAGCCCTGTGGTTTGCTGCAGAGTGGCACGGGGCTCGTGCAAAAGCGCAGGCTGTGCATCCTGTAAGGGTGTCTCCAAAAACCGCCCCCGCCAGATCCCCACTTGCGCGTTGCTGTTCACCCTCGACACAAGACTCTCTTTTCACCGTTTCTCTGTCCTTTGTTCCCAAACGTCGAGCGTTTCTCCCCGTCGGCACTCGGCTGCTATGTGGCGCTAGGTGTTTCCGCAGAAGACGCTCGCCTGCAGGGACACTGAGCCATGGAGGACAGCTGCAACTGCACTTACATGTTTGGTAAGTCCATCAGAGCGTTTCTGCTCGCCCCCTGGGTCGTATTGGGTCGTGCACCCCTGAGATCTGGAAGCCGCACTGGGGATGTGAGAGGTAAGCGGCCGTGCAGCACCAGGCGTCACTGACGTGGTGCAGATGCCAAACTCCCAATGGGAGGTCAAGGTGAGTTTGTCTTGGGCGACAGCGACGTACGACCTGACAGCGGCAACAGTGAGCAGCTCTCACTGTATTGTCGAGGAATTTGGGAGTAAAACGGGGTAAAACGTTAAATGACGAATACGGAGGGGACGGTTTCGTGGATGTGAAGTGAGGAGATGGTGTGAGAAAAAAACATTTTCTGCTTTTAACCTCTACGATATTATCATTGTTTTTGGTTTCTTGCTCACGCAAACAGTCACACTGTTACATTCCAGCCAAGTCTTTTGCCGCCACGTAAGACGGGTTGCGGAGGTGCACACCTGCTGTCCGCCTGACCCGGGTTCTGTATCGTCCCGCAGGTCTGCCCGGGTTTTGCGGTTCTGCCGGCCTGTGGCTGGCGCTGGCCGTCGTCTCCGCCGCGCTGCTGCTCTGCGGAGGCTGGAATCTCCTGTCCTTCATTGCCGGCCACTGCACAGGTATGTGGGGCGGGGGGGTGGACCTATTTACCTATTCATGCAGCTGGGCAACTTTCACGCTGTCAGTTCGGGGTCAGTCCGTTGGTCAAGGGTCCGACCGGCTCAAATGGGGATTCGGACCCAGGGCCATCGAGCCGCTACGCCACCCGCTGCGCTGCCCTCGGGGTGGTTATTCAAGTGACCAGTAATGAACCCATAGAGCGTCACTCCGCCGGTGACCACTGTTCACGTGCAGAACGTGTTTAACTTTCTCTACCTTTTCCACGTTGGTAGCTGTGCGATATGAGCCTCATTTGGAGCTGTAACTGTGGTTGTTCTCTCCTCCCTGCAGACGGAGGGAAGAAGTTCCTGCCTCGCTTCAGGAGGAGGTGTGTTGGTTCCCTTTAATGTTTTCCAAACGGTATCTGCGTTGCACTTCGCTCCCTGCCGTACGGTTCGATTTCTACATTCACTCGATGAGCTTTACCTGTACAGTGTCGAGCGACACGGTGATAAATAAACCCCTCTTTCCTGTCTGTTTGGTGAGTCCAGCCTGAGTCTGAGGCTGAAGGACATGGAGGAGAACCCCATCTACGGGAACATCACCTACACCTCGGCCCGTGAGTCTCGACCTCACGCGCTCCTCCCGGCTCTTCGCTCATCTGTCTCGCAGCTCTAAACAAATTGCTAAATGTTGCTTGAAAATAGTTGATAACGGTGTGGTGAACTAGCAGGTTCTGGACAGCCACCGCAAGGTTTATTTTCTCTGGCACAGTAAAGACAAGTGTGAACCAGCAGAATTTTCAGAAAACGCGTGGGGCGGCTTGTTCCGCGGAAGTCCGCATCACTGGGGTTTTCTCGTGCGTTGCCATGATAAAACGGGGTGCTTGGTTCAAAAAGGCTTCTGCATGATGGTTTCCTGTTCGCTCGCAGGAACCGACGCTCCTCCTCCCGGCGCTTCCGGAGCCGCCGACCAGCCGTTCCCCAAAAAGCAGGTGAGACTCACAGGAGAGAATTTTAGTAACACGGGAAAAATGTCAGCAAACATCACTCTGATCATGCAAAGCCCCTTCTTCAAACAGATACACACACACACACACACCTTTATGTACATCCTCAGGGGAAACTGGGTGAGAAAGAATTATTTAAATATGTGTGATTATTTATCTTTTTTCAACTAATTCACTTTTGAGTTCATGTGTTTTTCTCACTTGTGCATCAGCATTACTGCTGTCAGGGTTTGAACTGACACCCGTCTGAATCCAGGTCAGCTCCGAGGCATCGTGCTCACTCTTTGTTGTAGCGTTTAGGTGAGGTATGCGAGTTCCCCGGCGTGCTGATTCAGCAATGACACCACGGTAACCCGCAGTGGTCATCGCGGAGGTGCTGAAACACAAAGGAGTGTGTTACCAGCGGGTCTGATCTCACACCCCTCCGGATCTCTTTTCTGGTGTTGACAGCAGATGCCAAACCAGCAGCGCACTTTCTTTCTGAAGGTGCAGTGGGGCCTTTGCAAGGCATGTGGTTTCCGTGATGCTCGACGCAAATCTTTCTTCTCACTGTATCCCACGTCGGTACTTCTGTGTGTGTGTGTGTGTGTGTGTGTGTGTGTGTGTGGGAGCCACATACGTGTTGTTCTGCTGCTCATATGCCGAAATATCCTATATAATCTCTTCCTTTATTTTTTCAGTGTCATAAAACAGGTACAAGAGCAGTATATTAACTTCTGTATACATAAGATGGTGTATGAAACCTACAAAATGTTTTTTTAAATTTTTTTAATGTTAATGGGTCATTAATGTGGTGTTAAGCGGCTCGGCGTTTTTCTGACATTGCGGTGTATAACCTGAAGCGCGCCAGTGGTCTGTCTGGCTGCAGCGCCGGCTGGTTCTTCCCCCATGAAGCATTACGTTATGGTTCAGTAAGAGCATTTTTTAATCTCGCATTTTTCCCTCTCGCTTCCTGCCTCTGACCTGATTTCCCAGAGTGCACGGGGCGCGTGTTTCCCCGTACCGTGGTGAGCGGCCTCGCACAGTTAAATCCAGCAAAGGGCTCCGGTTGCAGGAGGGTCGCCGTTGCTGCCCTGCTGGGATGTTCAGGTCGCGGCGTTTCCTCAGCTGACCTTGCAGGGAAAAAGCGCGTCGCATCGGACGCGTGAAGCTGCGCTCGCGTGTCCCTCAGAGCTGCTCGATCCCAAACCCATCTCCTTCAGAGCCATTCCTCTCCTGACCTCCTCACACCTACATGAGCCCAGCACCACCTGCTGTGATTGTCTGTGTTTGCTGCTTATATTTCACTTCTGTAGGCCGCTGCTTGAGGGATGTGAACCAGCAACACGGTGGTATCTGACAAGCTTTGCTCTTGTCATCCTTCGCTTTGGAGAAAAGGGCATCTGCTTAGTGAATACATGTGGATGAATTTGTCAGCAGTTCCTCTCTTCATCCTCTGGCCTTTCTGAAGAGGAGCCCTGTCAGTCAGGGCTGTTTTATGTCTCCTTTAGTTCCTCTGTCTTGTCCCGCTAACGTTCCGCGGTGGATCTTCTTCTCGATCTTCAGGGGCACTCCAGGCAGCACGATTGCTACGCCAACCTGAAGCTCAAGACCCCCAAGACGTCTTCAGCTCGCAGCTCTCCGAACATCCAGTACTCGGACGTGGTGACGCTCCCCAGGACGACGGAGGGCACGGGCGAGGGGCCGTCCTCGGACAGCGACGCGGTTTCGCTGCGGTCAGACCTGTACGCCTCGGTGGACCACGAGCGCAACAAGACCATTGGCAATGACAAGGACAAGGACAAGGACTACGCTAACCACGTCTGACGACTGTCAGGCCGTCGCCTCGGACGCTGTGGGAAGGTCGCGCGTCACCCGTGTTTGAGGACAACCCTGAAGACGCCGCAGGTCGCAAAACTGCCGCCTGTCGGCCGTGTGCGGGAGTGCAGCACAGAAACATCGGCATCAAGAGAGAAAACAGTTTAAAACAGATAAATTAGCTGGAAAATCTTTGCTTCTTGGAGAACTCCTAACTGAAGCCTTTGTGCGGCGAGGTGCCAGTGAATAATAAACGGCATTTTGTGTTTTTTTTTTTTTCTGTAGAAAGTGACAAAAGCGCAGTACCTCCCTCTCCCCACAGTGTGGCACCATATCTCTCCTTCCAGCTGAGATTTTCCTCTAAAACTCGACCGTTCGCACGCCTTACGTTTACTGACCAAACTGAGAGCCCGTTGGCGGGATTATTCATAGTATAACCTTTTTTTTACTTTATATCTAACCATTTTCAATATGATAATACACTGTTATGAGCATCTGCACTGGATTCATATGGACTGCATGTAAATGTGAATTGCCTGACAATTAAAATAAAAGATTTCCTTTTACCTGTCAGCTGGAGAAGCCAGTAGAAAATCTTCTTGGGTGCCCTTTCCACGTTAGTGGGGAGGATGTGATTTAGTGTCACAGCCACTTTATGGTGTTAATCAGTAACAGGGAACGAATCTCAGTTTTACGACAGAGTATCGGCAGCTTGTTGTAAATGTACGGGGTCAGGAAGCGGTCAGCAAAAGCAGCGCCTGTGCGGGGCTCACGGCGTCTGGGCCGCCCAGGTTTTCTCCCCGCTTCCTCGAGGCTGCAGGTGGCCCAGTGGTTAAAGTCTTCCAGCTGTGAACCCAGTACTGGTGCAGTACTGAGTAAATGGGCAAAATCAACATAACATCTACGTGAAGGAAGCGAGTGACACTGCAGTGAGTCGTCAGGTGAATCAATAAATAACCATCATAGTTCTGACAACACAGACAACCGCGAGCTGTGAGCTGCTTTAGAAGAGTCAGCAATTAAACAAAATAATTGTCTAAGACAAAACAAAAAAACCGAACCAGGGAATATTCTCCTGAGGCCTTAAACAGTTCAAATGCCGCACTGTCACTGTCTCTGTGTTAAGTTGTTTACGGCACGTCAGTTCTCATTATTGTTTATGTGCTCGGCGGAGACCTTTGTGCAGGTTTTAACCATTGTGGGGTTTTCCGGTGTAACTCGGGGGAATTTACTCCCGCAAGGGTAAAGCAGCGGTGACCCCAGGTTGGGTCCTCAACCCGCCGCACTGCAGCCCCTGCCAGATGTGGGTGATCTGGTGTCTGTGGACCTGTTTCCCTGCTTGGCGGCCGTTGCTTTAAACACACAGTGTGTGATGAGCTGTGAATAAAACCTGCAGCTGTCGCCAACATAAAGGGTGCGAGTCGCGCGAATTTTAACTGTCCTGTTAAAGACGTATTTTGTCTCAGTGTAAACAGTGTGGTTCTTGTTATGGGTCATTAGCTGCTCTGATAATCCTGATTTTCCTGATCTGAAGGTGGCATTTATTTTATAGGAACATCATTTTGTTTTAAGAGGAAACTAAAAGCCTCACAAAGATCCTCTGCACAGGTGCATTGAATTTATAAGACTTTCTGTGCGTTTGCAAAGCGGTTCCGCGTGATGCCAAATGTTCTTCCAAATGATGAGTTGACAGTGTTTCAAATATGTTAAGCAGAAGGTTAAAAGAGCTGAAATGTAAAGATTGAACTAATGTTCTTTTATAGAGTTTAAATGAGCACTTTTAGTAGTGCTGGGGTGTCGCCGCTTGGGGTTCAGAGGTCTGTGCTCAGTCTGCAGTTCCCCCTGGGTTTCTTCCCACAGTCCAAAGACGTGCCTTTCAGCCGGATTGGTTTTGTGAGCATATTGAGTGAAATACTGTTTGTGTTGCCGTCCTGTAAGAAACGAACATTCCAGGGTTCCGCCAGAGCCTCGCAGAAGCAGTCAGCAAAACTAATTTTCCTTTGGTTTAATATATTTCCTTTTCAGGTTCTTTGGGGAAAAGCACCGTTTGGCCGGAGGCCTCGTCCAGCACAAGTTTAATGAGATTAATCTTTCGTCCCTGTTCTTCAGCATTGTTGTAATAATGATAACATCCTCAGGCCGACACTTTGCTGACTTTGCAGACCCATTGCTGAGATAAAGATACGAAAAGACAGATTTTTCCAGCCAGACCATTGCACCACATCCACGGTATCAGCTAAACAGGTGATACAAGATAAATGTATCTTTAGAAGTGTTACTGCAGTTTGCTGCCAAGCAAAAGATCACAGCTCACAAAACAGTTTTATCTTTATCTCCCATGAAAGGAATCATAAAAATGCCACAGCGTGTGAACGCAGGAGCCGGCCCAGCATCACTTTCCTCAGCCTTCCGGCTCAGGCCGGGAACGGTGCGACGAGAGAGATTCACCCAGAAGAAGCAGAATCTGACTCTCGGTTTCACAGCTGGGGTCTCTATCTCCGTACTGCAGTTAAAACAGTCCACAGAGACGTGTGATAACCAGCGGATGAGGAAATCTGCTGAACGGGATAATTCAGTCTTCCCTGAGTTTATCCAGAAAGCAGCGCTGACATTCTGGCCTCCACTTTCACTTCTGCGCACCCTCCGTCCTCCCTTTCCAGGCCATGTGGGGGGCGTCCACAGTTTTAAATGAATTTTAATTTACTATGTGATGTGCAGCACTGCACCATGTACTACAGTAACACTGTAACATAACCTAATGTGATGTGGCTAATGGGCAGAAACAGGCAGTGCTGTAACCGACAGGAATTATATGCAGAATCATGAGAATCTGCTGCGCATGGACAGATGGACAGATGGATCTTTACCGAGACGGGGGGTCAGAATTGTTCAAAACATTATTGTATGTGTGAAGTTACTTTCTCCCAAAACCTAAACATTAGTTAAATGTTTATATTTGCCTTTATATTATGCTTAAATATGTTTTTGTCCCAATATTTATGACTTATCTTTATGGCACACAGACACACACGCCACTCTGCCTTGGTCAGATAATGATTAGTAACACCTAACTAACCGTGGTCTTTGCTTAATATTTATTTCATTAATCGACAATATCTTATTTTACCAACACAGCAGATTTCATTTATGTAGAAATATATCTATCGTATGAGTTACATTGAATATCGATGTTGCTCTCATTGCTAGTGGTTCAAAACATTAAAAAACCTCCTTTGAATGTGAGTTTTAACCCACTGCACCACCACGTTGGAAATTTCTGCTCAGCAAAGTTTCAAAAGTGACCTTTGACTTTTCTTATAATCTTTAAACATCAGTTTATGTGCTTATAGTTATATAAAAATCTGCTGAATTTTATTTTTTAGATGTATTTTTGTCTTCTCTGACAAGAGGGGTAACTTTAACTGCAGAGGTGCATTTATTGTGTGTGTGTGTGTGTGTGCAGAATTACCAGCATATTTCCCTCCTGAGTTATCAGAACTGCAGCAGTGAAGAGACAGAAGAACACGGGACACCAGATGGTGTAATAACTGCATTTGAGCGCAGTGACACCACCCTGAGTTTGTCTTTGGACGTGATGCTCACTGTCAAGCTTCCTGAAACACTCCCAGCCACAACACTGCGAAGTGGAGACCAGAGTAGTGAGGTGGACCTGGTCAGCAGAACCATCTCCTCCAGGCCTCAGTGCGTGCAGCTTGGCTGCTGCCCCTGTGTGCATTGAGGGTTCACAGGCGGCCTGGAGATATAATCCCAGACCTGGCTGTGTGTCCCCAAAGCCACTGACACATACAGGACACTGTGACGTGGCAGAACGCAACCAGAAACCCCAGAAAATCTCAGTAAAGTGAAACAAAAAGGACATTTTATTTTCTTAGCATCAGATGTTAAAGGTGCTGAGCAAACAGTGTAAAAGATGCTGCGTTTCCATCAACGTTGCATAAATGGGGGGGTGCAAACAATTTTCAGTTTCTACTTTCTTCTAAACTCAGTTTTAATGCGTAAAGCTGCACATCTCGCTCATCCTTGTTAAACTCAGTGTTCCAGAAAGACCGATAACAAACTATCGCATTCAGTTCAGGACTGCATTGTTTTGCAAAAGTTACTGCGTACGGCTGGTTGTCAGAATGTCAAATTACAAATGAATAAGTAAAAGTAAAGTATAATAACAGCAACAATTATAACTATGCGCATAATACAACCGGACACTTTCACAGCCACAAACAAATCAGAAAGAACATGCAAAAGACACCACATTATTACCACTATAACAGTAACAATAATAATGAGAGACAGAAGGAAAAATCCGGAGTGGAACTTTGCCGGGGTCTTAAAGTGCCATTTAATTTGCCTCAGTATTGCGTACAACCAGCAGAGCTAAGGAAATTAGCTAAGGAATTTAGACCTTAGACTTTACTGTCCTCTGGACCCTGAGGGGGGCTGAGGACCCCCGTGCTGTCGTAGTCGGCAGGCACGTTGAAGTAGAGTTTGTCGTCGAAGCACAGCTCGTCCGGCGGGGCGGCCAGGAAGGGCAGCTTTAACACGAGGCCGGTGACGATGCCCCCCACGACAGCCGCCCCAATGGTAGCGAAGATGGCAGCCACCTGGTAGAGTGCCTGCTCCCGGGCGCTGCGGCCCAAGCCTGGCTGGAGTCCCGGGATCAGATGCTGGAGCTCAAGGAGTCTGGGGTCCCCTTCCACGGGCGCCCGGTGCGCAAAGGTCTGGTACAAGCTCGGTCCGTAGGTCACCTCGTCTGCCAACAAGATGGCGCAGATTCCGGCTACGCAAGATATGAGCCCGGTGAGTCCGTGCAGGTTGTGTATTCCGCACTGGTCTTGGATCCTGCAGCGCCGGGCCAGGAAGGGCGTTAGGTACCTGTAGCCAAGCATGCAGGCGGTGCAGCCGATGACGCCCAGAGCGTACGCCGCTGCTGGAGAGATCATCATGTCAACAGAAGCTCCCACGGTCACGCCGCCGGCCAGGGTGACGTTCTGGATGTCGGCCATGGTGAGCTTTCCGTTCTTGCTGAACACAGCTGACAGTGCGAAGGCTGTAAGTGTGGAGGAGCTGAGGGCGATGAACGTGTGCAGGATGGCCCGGTGCTGGTCGTCGCCCTTCAAGGTCATGGCCGAGTTGAAGGAGGGCCAGAACACCCAGAGGAACAGGGTCCCCATCGCCGAGAGGATGTCGGACTGGTAGCTGGTGGTTTCCTTAGAGTGGCCTTCGTTGAGGCTTCGCCGGTACAACACAAACGTGACACCCAACCCAAAGTAGCAGGCGAAGAGGTGAATGAGAATGGAACCACCTGCATCGTTGATCTTCAGGTACTTAAGAACAGCCCACTCTGTAACAGCAAACACTGGCACCTCTAATAAGGTCATGAGAAGCAGCTGAACCGGACTGGTTTTACCCAGCACAGCACCGAAGGAGATGAGCACCACAGCGCAGGCAAACTCAGCGCTCAGCAGGTTGATCACCCTAAGCTGGATCTTCCCATCAGAGCAGAACTGGAAGTAGCCCTGCACCAGGATGGCCCACTGGATGGCAAACGTGGCCGTCAGGAAGTTCAAAGCTATGCCGCCAAACCCGTAGAGCCGCATGAAAGCGAGGAGGCAGCCGAAGCCGACGAAGATCATCACCTGGACGTCAGCGAAGAACGGGTAATCCTTATAGACGGAGTTCTCCATTGGCTCCGTGTGGTTGTTCTGCTGCGCGGCGTCCGCATCGCCGTCATATGTCACAAAGGCGGCGTACAGGGCAAGGAAGACCACCTCTGAAGCCAAGACGAGAGCAGGAAGCTGCACCCTCATGCTTGCACACCTCTTTATCCTGCTTGCTGCCCCTGTGGACTGGAAAATAGCCCAGTGGCACTTTCTCCCGCTCCTTATAACCTGCCCTCCAGATAAGAGCACAGCCTGGGATTGGCGGAGAACACGGCCACTCGCACCAGCAGCATTCCACAAGTCTTTCGGAAATAAAGGCTAAAGTACAAACCTGGACAATTACATGTGGAAAAACAGATTTCTTAGCAAATTCAAAGTAGCACGAATAAGAGGGAAAACTGCACCCCCCAGATCCACGCACAACCTGGTGGAAAGCGCCAGAGAACAGGTTCATGCTGCAATCCGTATGTTGCTCTCTTGTGTGCGGGAAGAAAACGACATCATCCAGTACCTGGACGCTCCGGGACGCCCGGTAATGCTGCCCAGGTGCCAGGCAGGGGGTCCCATCGGTGCCTGTGTTTTTAGCCTGTTTTCCTCTCAGGACCCGATGAGCTGGTGGCTGACTGTGGACTGGAGTTGTAGGGACCCCCCACCGTGATGTCTGCATTTTTCAAAAGGTGCTCAAGATCACTTGGAATGGGATGCTGCGTCAGGGACGACTGTCGTGCCTCTCCGAGTTTTCCGGAAAAGTCTGAACGCCCTGCTCTTCAGACAGCGGATGAGTAAGTAAATGTGACGGCATGGTGGTGCTGCTCAGGCACAAGTTCAAATCCAGCTCAGTCTGAGTTTGCATGAGCTCCCTTCAAGTGCTCTGGTTTCCTCCCACAGTCCAAAGACATGCATTCCAGGTTCATCGATCGCTCTAAATTAGCCGCAGTGTGTGAATGCGCATGTGACACCACCCTGCGGCGGACTGCTGTCCTGTCAGGAGAACATTTTCAAGCTGCCACAGCCCTGAGCAGAAGAAGGGGTTCAGGATATTGGATGGAGGGAGGCTGTAAATGAGAACACGAACCTCTGCAGCTGGTTTAGGATACGGACCTCGCTGTTGCTGCAGTAACGTTCAGTAATGTTCTTACTCTCATTCGCTGCAGTAAAAAAACCCGTCTGCGTAAACGGGTGAAATAACGTCAACAGCAGCTGCTGAACAACTCGGCAGAAATGATCGTGTCAAACGACCGAGTGACTATGCTGTTGCATTGCTTGCGTTTCAATTCAAATGATATTTAACTGTCGGTTTAACTGCATTATTTTCACACAGGGCCTATCCATCCCATTTTAACAGGATTACAGGCCATCTGGAAACAGATAACAGTGGCAGATACACAGTACAGTGCAAAAGTCTTAGGCACGTGTGGGAAAAATGCTATAAAGCGAGGATGGTTCCAGAAATAACGCCATGAATACTTATTAATCAATAAACCTTCTAAAAAGTGCAGCAGACAAAAGAAAAACGTCAATCAGATCAATGTTTGGTGGGACCACCCTTTGCCTTTAAAACACCACCAAACTTGCATGCAGTTTAAGGTAGAGGTCGGTAGGTTCTTCCAAACATTTTGAGGAACTGGCCACAGTTGTTCTGCAGACTTTGACCGTCTCTGCATGTCCTCCCAGACTGACTCGATCACGTTGAGATGAGGGCTCTGTGGGGACCAGACCGTCTGTTGGTCAAGATAGTTGTGTATGACTGAGATTGGGTGTCTGAGGTCATTCTCAGGCTGCACAATGAATTTGGGACCAATGAGAAACCCCCCTGATGGTAGATAAGAATCTACCTGTACTTCTCAACACACATTCAAGTCGCATGTCTAACACTTTTGCACAGTACTGTATAACTAGTTAATTAAATACTAAATGATATAATGTAAAGATAGATAGATTGATAGATAGATAGATAGTAAACGCACACAACTAAAAGAATTGTTTTTTTTTTCCAAAAATTGAATGATTCAAGATGTCCTGATAGTTTTCTTATTGGAGGAGATTTTGAAGAGACTTTGAAGGAAAGAGACTGCGGACCAATGAGAAGGGATTTTGTGTTGGGTTTAGATTTAAAGCGCTTTGTTTTGTGGATACGAATTTTGCCAAAGATGTAAATGAGGTCTAATCCATTCGCCGTTTTTTTTCTCCTACGGAAATGGAAATGCCTCCCGTCCCGTTGACCTTTGCCCTCTGCGTAATGATACCTCGACTGCCACGCTACGCCCGTGACGTCAATGCCGGTTCCTGGTTGCACCCGTGATGCTCCGCGCGCGCCGCTCTGCAACGTAGGCAGTCGGCGTCCAGACCGAGGGGTCTGGTTAGAATGACATTTCAGGTAAATTCTTCCAGACACCGCGTCGATCGCATTTTACGCCGGAGCTTTAGTCAGTGATATTTCTTTTTCACCGCGGCTGTCGTGCTTGGCCGAAACGAAGAGGAAAACACGCTACGTTTGGGGAATTAAAAGGTGAGACCCGTCAGGTTTGTGTTAGCATGTCGGCTAACGCATCGGCCGAGCAGCTGTGGTAACTGAACAGCTGGATGTGGACATCGACCTTCTCGTTCGTGTCCGATGTAACCTGTCGTGGGGTTATAAGGCAGCCGAGTGGGGAGAGCTGAGGTTCACGGGCGTTTGCACTTCTCACATCAGGGACGTGTAGAAATGTCGTGTATGAAGCTGTGAAAGTGCAGTTTTCATTGTCCTGTAAGCGCCGTGAGGCTTGACTGTCACCGCGTAAAGGACCTGCAGCTTCGTTCCTGTGGATTCAGTTGACAGCTGGTGATTTTGTTCAGGTTTACTAGTAGTATTTGTTACCTTTGTGTACCTACTGACAGTCAAGACTTGGGACTTGAACCAAAAGCCCTCTGGTGATGAGCACAGGACGTTAACCTCATGACATTGTCTACTTGCTCTCCAGATGGATAAGGGTTAAATGGACTTTATTCACCTTATAAGTTATATTTATGTGATTCCGTTGTCCAAAGCAACTTATATTTGTATTCTTATCCATTTGCGGTGGTTTACCTGCTTATACAGGAAGGTGATTTTTTTTTTCTCCCCCTCCCTCTGTCAGTTCAGGGTAAGTACATTGGTAAAGCTGCTACAGAGATTCAAACCCAGGACCTTCGGGTAGAAAGGGACATCTCTAACCACACTGACACTTGGTACCCCAGTGGTGTGAAGTGTAAAATTGTACAGCCTGAGGAACCTGGATATGTTCTTGTATTTCATGCCTGAGTCATGATAAAGAAAAGTCCTTTTCCAGATGAATGACTCAAACGACCCATTACCTTCAGAACTTGGCGTTACTGTCTGACATTGCTTTTAAAATCAGTTCAGATTTTGTTGAACACTTTGTTCTGAAGAAGCTCTTATTGTTTCAGGTACAATGGCGAGTCCACGTACCAGAAGGGTTTTGAAAGAAGTGAGAGTCCAGGATGAAAACAATGTGAGTTTTGGTTTTGTGACTTTTGTGCCAGTTGTTTTGCTGCTTTTCTGAAATGTGCCAGTGTGACGACAGCTATGTGTTTTGGCGTGGCCCAAAGAACCAACCCGCAGGGTGTTTTGCCTTGTTAGATGGCAGAGCCCAGAGTGCTCTGTGCTCCAGGGGCTCATGTTTTATACAGGTGTGGCTCCTCTTGCTCCCTGCAGACTTGTTTTGAGTGTGGAGCCTTCAACCCCCAGTGGGTCAGCGTCACATATGGAATCTGGATTTGTCTGGAGTGTTCTGGAAAACATCGAGGACTGGGAGTTCATCTTAGGTGAATCAAAGTATAATTTTACCTTCCTGTTCACTATGTAATGTTGACTTTGCGCAATGATTATATGTAAGGTACTTATTTATATGTATGTAGATTTATTTCATGTTTGCTTTGACCTTACCATTCAAAGACTGGTAAAATGTCATTTGTAATATTGTTGTTATTGTTGTTGTTGCTGGAATTTGTAGAATTTTTCTTGTTTTTGGTAAGATAATGCACTTTGAGGTATTACTGTATGACAGCAAAGCTTACGCGCAGTTCACCATGTTAAACAGACCAGACGATCTCACTGCTTTGCCTGGCTTGTGCTCTCGGTGCAGTGCAGGGTTTAATCTTCTGATTGTGACCCCTGCAGTTTTGTACGGTCAGTCACCATGGACAAGTGGAAAGACATCGAGCTGGAGAAGATGAAAGTGGGTGGCAACGGCAAGTTCCGTCAGTTCCTGGAGCTGCAGGAGGACTACGATCCCTGCTGGACCCTGCAGGAGAAGTACAACAGCAGGGCAGCTGCACTCTTCAGAGACAAGGTTTAAAAAAACTTTAAAAAAGAACTCACTGGCTGGAAGCTACACACCCAGTCAATGTTGTAATAGGTATCGTCATATTTTAAGTAAATGTGACAGGCGCCCACAGCCACAGCACACAGGGATCTGTGTGTAATTTATATTTTTTTACACATTAGAATAAAGTTGTAATTTTGAAATGTTTTGTTTTTTGACAATTTTTAAAAAATGTATTTCGACTGCGTCAAGCAGATTGAAGCATAAATCAAAGTAATGGTGTATAAAATCAAATCACGTTCTAGTAAAAACATGTAAATCAAGTGCACTTGCATCAAGGTATGACTGTAGTGGTAACAAAAATAGTACTTTTAAACACTAGCATAGTGGTAAATTATTTGAAATTCTGAATCCCAGGGAAACTGTACCCTTTAGCAAAGGACTTGATCAGGGCTGCTTCAGTAAATATTTGTAGTGATTTCAAATTGCAAGGTGTGTAAATGTATAACAGTAAGCCTAATAAATGTATTTTGCCATGTAGGTTGCCACCGTAGCAGAGGGAAAGGAGTGGAGCATCGAAACATCTGCTGCCAAAGACTGGGTTCCACCACAGCCTAAAACTGGCCTTTCATCCTCACACCGGTACGAGTGCAGCAGCGTTCACGTGAATAACTGACACCTTACCAGTAGCCTGTTGTGAGCTGTTTAAACCAGAGTATCAGAATCCAGTGGTGAGGCCCACTTTTTTTTTTATACTAAACATATTATAAAACAAACTGCGCACTGTTGGAAGCAGAAAACTGAACAGACCTTTGAGTTTTCAGCTGGTCTAAGTGGGAACATTTTTGGACATTTTCCTGTAGGAATTCATCTGGTCCAGCACAAAACTCTGCTCATTCTTCAGACAAGGCCTTCGAAGACTGGCTGAGCGATGATGTCACCTCCTATCAGAGGTGAACAGTGTGTGAACAGGCCTTTTTTTAAGAGGAGAAAATTTTAAAATGTTTTACTTCCTGTATGAAATTCAATGAACTGACTCTTTTGGCCTTGGTTTGCAGTGGTGGTGGATATGGCAGTCAGGAGAATCGCTACGTTGGTTTTGGCAATACAGTGACCCCGCAGAAGAAGGAGGACGACTTCTTGAACAGTGCTATGTCCTCCCTTTACTCGGTATGGCAGCCCATTTAACAGTTTAAGAACAACTCAAACTGTTAAATAACCCTGTAAATGCTTAGAACGTGTAAGCTAATTAGTAAACCGACTGCTGTAACATGGGCCATAATGATAATAAATTAACTTAGTTATTATTTACATTTACTTACTAAGTCTTAAAGCCCTCGTGTTCAAAGTTGCTTATGTTTAATTCTTACATAATTACGCTTGCTTTTTCTCTCCCGATTCCCTCTTGTTATTTATCTCACATGTTCTATTTTATTTTACATTGTTGTTTGTTTACTGTAATTTTAAATGCTGATGTCTGTTGTAAATTGCATTACAGTTGTAGCCCATATATGTTGTTTATTGTAAAGCTCTTTGAGAAGCTGCCTTTAATTGTGCTATATAATGATTTTATTATTATTGTTGTTAATGTTTAGAAAATGACTTTGACATTGTGTTCAGGGATGGAGCAGCTTCGCCACTGGGGCCAGCAAACTTGCAACGGCTGCTAAAGACAACGTGAGTACTCTTCAGACGTGAGGAATGATTATCTGACATGTCTAAGTGGACTCGAGATTGGGGCATAACCAGTATGTGTATTGGTGTGTGTCTTCCATTTATGATCGGATTGTTTCAGGTTGTACGTGTGCTCTTTGGGAGGGAGGCAAATTAAAGGCTTCCAGTCCAACATTTTTCCTGCTGCTATAGTATGTTGTCATTGCCATGTTTACAACACAAGTAGCATGTTGAGTCTGGACTGGGTACCTAGAAGGTTAATATTGTGAAGATATGGATCATTGGTTTATAACCAGAGCAACTGCAGATGCTTTATTACATCAACTGTTCTTGAACCAGCCAACCTGCAGGGCTGTCTCTTTGTGTGTAGCTTATTTTTCTCCCTGCTGTTGCAGTCAGCCTCTCTGGGTATGTAATGTAGATGTTAAAGGCAGTCAGATTGGAGTGCAGAATTCGACTACCTGGATTATCTGTCCCCCTCGTCCAGTTATGACTGTTTGCAGTGCTCTTGAGCCGATACTGGAAGCTGAAGGGTCCTTGAAGGCTCCCATGTGTGACCCCCCCCATTTAGTTCATCACTGTTGTCTGCTTGTGTGTGCAAAAAATTATAATATGCAAAATTTGCCATCACTGCAGTGAGGACAGCATTTTCTGGCTAACTGAGCGTCTCTCTGGTATTGAATCAAGTCTTGTGTGTTTGAAATTTGAATACTTTATTACATTTTTAACTGGTATGTTGTTTTTTGTCCTATCTTTGGAATTATAGTTTCTCAAACCAACTAAAACTCATTCTTTTTACTAACCTTCAACCCACTTTTTGTGCAAAGGAGTAAAACTTGTTTTGCTTTCTTGCACAGACCACCAAACTTGCAAACCAGGCAACTCTGAAGGTAAGACTTGAGGCATTTCATCCTGAAACCTTGTACAGATTTACAGATTCCTCGAGACATGCCCTGTCTCTGAAATGTAAGGAGATGTATATCTATGTGAATCACCGTAGTCCACTATTGACAGGGAGTGTAAAGAACTCCCTTTTAAGTGTTATATAGATGAAATGTGTGTTATTTATTTACTGTTCATTAGCACCTGGAGTGTCCTTAAGTGCTTTTGATGGGCAACTGCCACACATGCTATTTAAATGATGCACTGTGATGTTCTTAGCTATTAACCAACTGTCCCCACTGACTGACAGCCTCTTGCATTCACTTTTTGTATATTAACCATCACCATTTACCTAACTGTTCAACATTACAGTGTTCTGGTACAAATTATATGACAAAATTAAGACATAGATTTAATTGCCATAATTTCATAATTTATGCTGACTGAAAACTTAGTAACGTTGGCTGAAACTGTATGCCATATAGCAAATGTTTGATTTAAAATTTTTGAAGCATGTGTTTAGAGAACTGCCATGAGGCAGAGAGTCACAGTGTGTCACTTGAACAGCATGTGTATCATTTGCTTTCCCTCAGTGAATCCCTCATGACCTTTTGTTGTTCTCAGTGTGTAGATGATGGTTAAAGTGTGTGTTGCATCTTTGTCCTTTTCTGCTGTCTGCTCTGTGCTCTCTGGATGTAGCTAAGAGGCTATAAACCTCCTCCAGAGCCGGTAAAACAGTCAAACCTGTCTCTGCATGGCGCCCTGTGGTCCCAGTCATTACACCTGCTGTCATCATGCCATCTTTCTGCAGATTATTAGTATATCAATTTTTTTTATTAGTGGTATGATTAATGCAATGGCCAAACATGAAGTGGCCATTGTGTTAAAATATGAAATGCTGTAACAAAGGACAGAAAAGCTGACACTGCCAGAATGTCAACACTGTTTGTTAAATATGTATAGTGCACACAACACACCAAAGAGCTGAAAGGCAGTCAGAACATGAGTAGTTAAGACCATGTCTGTTCATGTACAGCGAAGGGTAAGTTTGTACCCCTTTAAAGGTTGTACTGTAGATGCAGTACCAGTGAAAAGTGTGAGTCACCTGTTTGGAACCTAGTTTGTGTTCACAAGGCATTTGGTGAACAAGTTTGATGAGGCGATGAGGCGCAGAGTCCTCCTAGATGTTCAGCAGCAGCTCTCAGGGCACTTGTGTGTTGCTTTGCTCACACACTTTAGTCCTGTCCAGCCCAAACAGATGTTGCCCAGGTGGACTCACACTTTGCACTGGAACTGTCTGTGCAGCTTTACAGCTTGGAATAGCTTGTGATACAAGGGTCACTACATTACCCCCAACACCCTTGTCTCAGGCCTGTGAAATGTGCCATAGTGCTCATTCTGTCCATTCTGTTGCTGCCTGCTTTCTCCATGCTTCCCTTTTTCTGTGCTATTTGTTTAAACACACTTGTGGTCACCTGTTTGATCAGTGTCATGTCGAACAGAGTACTTCTGATGTCTCATTGCCCTGCTATGTATGGAGATTTAACCAAAACATTGTGGTTATTTGTAATTGTGAGGAGACGGGACATCCAGCATGAACATGACCAGCACGGGTTGAGCGTTTACCTTTGAAGCTCTTCTTTGTGGGATTCTCCACGTTCTCTGCTGTGTCCTTTTCATGCTGCTTTGGTTGCAGCCTGTTCTGCTGGCTGTCCTCTCACCGTGTCATAAACCAAAACATTCTGTTTCATCATTTCAGTTGCGGAGGAGACGCCTTCCGTTGCTCATCTCCTTTGTGTGTCACCTGCTGTGTTGATCCAGTTTCTTATGTGTTTTCTTCTCCTTCTCCATCCCACATAGGCTGCAGAGTTAGGCCAGACTTTAAATGAGAGTGTTATCAAACCTACCCAGGAAAAGGTAATAGCAGTATCCAAAAGTTGCTCTTCCGTCAGTGCTAATGCAGTAGACAAAGTCCTCAGCCCTCTTCACCCTGCCTTGTTTCTTCACTGTTAGTCTGTGACGGTGGATATTTGCAGTGTGTAGTCTAATATTTGGCTTTTGCTACCATTCCTCTAAACAAATGTCATGCTCACTTTAACTGTGGTGATACTGCTGAGAGAAGATGAATGCCACCTTTTTATCACAGCTCAAATTGACTAATTTGTTACGACAATCACTTTGAGCAGTTATGAATTAGTCTGCATTTTAAGGTGTCGCAAGTGAAATGATTTCCCAGTGATGAATAATTGTAATAAATCTCAGAGGCAGTCGTTTTGACTGATTGGAAACATGTTTGAGAGCAGAAGTGTGTGAACGTTCGGGAGGCTGCCTGTGTTTGCTGTCCTCCCACGGTTAACGAAGACTTGACCTGTCCAGGTTAAGGACGGCAAGCTGTTTGACGATATGGCGACCGGCTTCACGGGGCTGGCAGTAAAGGTAGGAGGGAGGGTTGTTACCGCCAAGGAGCACATACCCAAAACCATCTTCCCGGCCGAGGGCCGCAGGGCTATTATCAAGCCCACGAAACCCAGAAGCTCATTCATAATGAATAATTATTCAGAGGGCATAAATGATGTTAAGCTACACCAAACACACCTCTGTAGACCAGTACAAAATTAAGAAGAGTCGTGCAGCAGGTGTGTGATCTCAGAACCACTGAGTCAAGATCACCATTAGAATCATCCTTTGAGCATCTGAATGAGCAGCTGAGCGAGAGACCTGGGGGGAGCAGCTCGGCCCCTCTAGGGGCCACCTGGGCCGTGGGAAGCTGGCTTGGGTATGAAATGTTGAGTTTTTTGTAAAGCTGTTAATGGAGCCTTTTCTTTGTTCTGTTATTGCTGCGTTTGTTGCAATGACTGCGGTGAGTACTGTGCACTTGTCTGTCAGTTCTGGCTCATTCTCACGCAGGCAGTAGTAATACTGTGTTGCATTTGGAGGCAGCGGGTGGTTAGAGCCACTGCCTTTGGAAGATCAAATCCCCCTTTCTGATGTAGTACGTTGCTCATTGTATAAATATGTAAATAACTTAACATCCAAAGTGACTTTTGAGTAAACGTTAGACAAAGGGATAAATTTGTAGGCTGTCTGGGTCTGGTGGGTAACATGCAGTGTGTGGGTTGTTACTGGAGTAAAGCCCTGTGCTTGGTTTTAAAGGTCCAGGGTGCGAGTACTAAGGGCTGGAGAGACATGACTTCCTTCTTCTCTGGCAAATCGGAGGAATCCGCAGACGGGTAATGCACATTTCACCTTTTGTTTACCTCACACAGGACTACTTTCAAAACGGTTAGCAGTAAAAACATTGTTTATCTCACAATGTTGGAAAATATTGGTGTTCAAAACCTCCCTGCCTGAAGGCAAATTAAATAATTTTTCACATCAAAGCAAACTGCAACTGTACCAAAGCCCCAGTTGTGTTTTCTCTAGATAAATCCAAGGCTCTATGTAGGCTTTGTTTTATGAAAGAAAAAAGGACAAATAAAACAGATAAAATAGTGTATTTTAGAAATTCTTAGGAGCAATTTCAAGTAATGAAAATTGCTGCTTGTCAAAGTACAGAAACAGGCCAACCTAAAGTTTTAACCATGGAGAAACCTTTAACATAATGGTTTTTGTTCTACTTCACATTTGCATTGACACTTATACTTTTCCAAATATTTACAATATAAATTAAAATTTTCTCAAGTCATTGTCATAAATGAGTGATCAGTTATATGTATCAGTGATATTTGGGAAATGCTTTAATGGTTTTGGTATCTTAAGTTTACAAGTAACTGAAATGCTATTTGATGGATAAGAAGGGTCTGAATGAATGTCTTCTGCATGCAGGGGTCAGAAATCCTGAACACATTAGAGATCTAGCTTCATGTACTGATAATTATAGCCTTTCACGTTCAATGACTTGAGGATGAAGGTGTTTCATTACGGTCTGTCTGTTCTGCAGGCCTTCAGCAACCGAGAGCTACCAAAACATGGGTTCCTCAGAGGGCTACCAGAGTGGCGGGCGCTCCGGCCAGGGCGCCTGGGATGGGTTTGGCAACGGATCGGCCGCTAAGCGCTCTCCCAGCAGCGACAGCTGGACGGCAGCCGACGGCTCAGCCGGGAAGAAGAGCTCCGACAGCTGGGACAACTGGGCCTCAGAGGGGGCCTCCAACAACAAGCACAGCATGGGGGACAGCTGGGAGGCCTGGGAGAGCAGCTGGGAGAGCACAGCTGACACCAAGGCCAAGAAGAGCCAAGCCAAGGCACCTGAGGAGGCCTGGGAAAACACCGACTGGTAGAGTTTGCGCTCACCAGGTGTTGGACACACAGGTGAATTCAAAGATGGGTGCAGTTATCACCCTCATCTTGAAAAAAATCCAATTCCACTGGATCCAAGTATCACTCCTGACAGTAGAGGATCAGAACCTCTCGTTTTTAAAATCACATCGCTGTTTATTTAAAATAAATGCTAGTGTTACAAAAATGCCTAGTTTGATGGCGCCTGTAAGCCAAGGCTGCCTAAGATGTTGCTGCAATAATGACACAGATACTGATGCGAGCAGCCAGTTTCATGTACGTCAGTGGAGTAAATTGATGGATTGTGACCCAAATTCAAAAGTTCTGATGAGGGAATTGTCTCTGTTCTACAGATATTTTCCACTGACAGCATGGTTGTATATATCTCTGTATAAACAGATCCATCAGGATTGTGGCCTTCATCTTGTGTGTGATGCACACTGCTTCAGTTCCCGCTCGGCGCCCCCCTGCATGCTGGAGTTTGTTTTTCCATCGTACGCACAATGCATCCCTTAAACTGCAGTGGGTCACTCGTTGGTGTCACTTCCATTTCATTTAACTACTCAGACACTGGATTTATACCCTGGAAGGGTGGTAATTGCTAACAAGCCACCAGAAATACCATCTCAGAGTGACAATTTTTCACTATGTATGTCATCTAAATGCTGTCTTTCAGCATGTTTACAGCATCAGTGAATTAGTTTGTGGTTGGCTGGTCACACAACCACATGGAAATCTTTAAGTTGATGTACTTATCCAATCCGAGCTGTTCTGCTGGAAATATGGCTGGAAGTTTCTTTCATCTTGTTTGCTCCTTGCGATACTAGGCTATAATGAAAATTGGCTTGAAAATATAAAACTGAGTGTGATGCAGACCAGACCACTGTTGTCCTGCCAGTAATGCGTATTGTGAATTTTGCAAGTTTTTTTTATTGAGATGTCTCCTGTAGTTCAACAAGTGTCCTTTCAGAATGTTGCCCTCAGCAGTCCAACTTCACCTCTAAATGTGTCTGCTTCACTTCGGATACATGAAGTTGTGTAGTTTTCGTGTGTGTGTGTGTGTGTGTGTGTGTGCGCGTGCGAGAGAGAGAGAGAGAGAGCAAAAGGCACTGATGTCTTCATTCCAGAGTAAGATTGCAGTCAGTTGTTATTGCAGCAAATCTCCCTCATTGGACGTTTCCTGGCAGTCCAGTGAAAACCGGGCTGTTTTGTCTCCTGCTCCCCCCCAGAAATTTAGTTTGTTATTGGTGACACACCTGAGCTGGTGAGTTGTGCCTTTGTAGCCGGTTTCTGGAGCTCAACAGTGCTCTCTGTGTCAGAACAAGAGGCTGAAACGCAGCTCAATGTGTGGTTTCCATATGGAACTTGAGGGACGTTGAGTTTCCACCTCTGGTGCACCTTGCTGGAACATTTCACCGAACCCCAGCGCTACCACTGTGTGAGGCTGGCCGTCGTTCCTGTTCGTCACTTTTAAACGCATGTTGCATCAGGAGGAGACAAAAGCCTGGATGTTTCCTTCCTGACCGTTTATGTTCTTAAAAGTATGTTTTCTACATATGAGATGCTGTAGACTTCTGGAAAAATTCTGGTCGTTCCCATGTGAGTCTGTCATCTTTTATCTTTGGAACTATATAAAGAAACGCAGAGTTTGTGAAGAACGGCAAGATTTAGTCTTTATGAGTTTTCAAATAGATTTATGATGCATGAGTGACCTGCGGACGGTTTAAACTTGCAGGTAAACGTGGAGGAATGTTGTCACAACGGCTGCCCGGCTAGCTGGCGAATGGCATCTGCGTAAGACATTCGTCCGGCAACAGTGCTGCGATGCCTTTGTTTGTTTTAGCTTAAGAATTTAAAGTATATTTAATAGGTTTACAGTGTGGTGTTATGATAGAGTAGCTGAACTTGTACATGTGAACCGTTTCATTTCCTCCCAGGGTTGTAGGAATCCCCTTCAAAAGACGAGTATGATAGCTGTACAGTACATGTATTAAAAATTATATTTTCAGTTTAAGAAAACATTATTTTTCTTGGAATAATTCTATGATTCAAAAAATGAACTATACTTGTGGTGAATCCCATAGTAGTTATAAAAGCTGCTTGATTTTATATTTTTGCCAAGTAGTTTATCCTGCACAAGAGCGCCCCCTGTGTTTAAACTGGTTAAGATAAAAATTTTCACTCTAGTTGTATTTGTGTGCTTTGTAGCTGTTTTGTTTTATGGTTATTTCCTCAGCTGTCATTCCGTGGTAGAAGAGGCTCCGTCTCGCGTGGCTTGGTTGTTGTGCAATATTCCTTCATTCCACAGGTGGACCTTCTCTTCTCCAGATCTCTCACAGTGTGCTGCACAGACCATGTAACCAAACACGAGGTGGTATATGTTGCTGTGTGAAGTATTTCTTTTGTCTGATACAATAAAGAAGTAAAATGTGTTGCTGATTTTTATGTATCGGTTGCATCATTTCTCATTTCAGATCGGCTCCCCGAACACACAACAGCAGCTCCCGACGGTGTTTTCCCTGCTGTGCTGCGCTATAAGCATTTTTCCAGCGTTGTGCATCATCTCCATTTGTTAAGTTCAGACGGAGTTAAAGGTCACAGTTGTGATGCTTGTTATCTTTCAACCTGTTTCTGCTGGCGAGATGTGTGCAATATGCACTACAGCTAAATTCTGTTTTGCTTTATTCATGAAAACGGCGCCCAAATTGGAATTCTGTACACTGGGCTTCTACTTTACATTCTTTCAAATGAGAAAAATGTTCCCAACCTGTCAGAAAATACCCCGTTCCAACCTTCTCAAACATCACTAAATCACTGTAAAAGACCTTGGAGCATCCGGACCCCCCCCACACACCCTTCTGTTCACACGAGGGAGATCAGACCTGCCCAAAGATAAGCTTCTCCAGTCTTTCTACCTTGTTTCGCTTCAGTTTTTTCACGTGTATTAAGTTTTTTGTCCCCATTTAGCTGGATTACACATTAAAATGGAGAGCGAAACTGACCATGAGACAAAATTATAAGGATATTAGCAAACTATGTCCCTCTACTGAACAGAACCATCACCAGGCACAGGGTACAGGAACAAGCTGCTGGGGCCACACGGGGTCTTACAATTTCTTGATTTGTTGCAGACAAATTTCTGGAGCCGCATTACAGTGGTGTGTCTTATCATGCAAATTGGGAGCTGGTTTTAAAAGTAACTGTTGTAGTGAAATTGCACATATCAGGGCTGCTTAGACTGCGATTTCGTACGACTCACATTTTACTGATGATCTGATCTTCAGAGGCCGTGTCTGACAACTATACTGCGTGTTCAGAAAGTAAAACATTAAGGAACAATATGATTTTTTTGAGGTGGAGCTGTCAGAGTATAGTAAATGCCATTGCAAAAAATGCTGTTTTTCCCTTCAACAGTTTGTCATAGTTCAGTTATGATGTTTAAGATAATTCTTGATTTATACTACATTGAGTTATTGATCAGATGAACAGTGATGTTAAACCAAATGCTGAGGACTCTTTTCAGTTAATTTTTTTTTCTTTTAATACCGCCAATACTGAAAATCATTTGTAAATAATGTTTTACTTGCAGAATGATTATTCAGCTGCACATTTTGCAGCAATTGTGTATTAAATTGTCAGCAATTAAGTAACTAAGGGGTCTGATTAATCACAGTATTTCAATGCTCATTTATTCCATTGGCTGAAGATGTGGAAATGATGATGTGGGGGCCTAAATGCAGTTTTTTGGCACGTGAACACCACGCACGCACACCCGTGCCTCCACATTGCCATTAATTTGAGACTCAGTTCCTAACCTACACCTCCCTAGATGACTTTTTGGGGCCTTTTGAAGACGCAGCCCCTGATGACACCTTGGGGCTGCTTCTCCTCATCTGTTTCACTGCATTTTACCATGTTTTTTGCTGTTCTGTTCACTGAGACTTTTTTGGATTTTTGCCTGAAACTTTAGTAAATTTAACATTTTTATCCTTCAGGTGCTGACTTTGATCAGCAGTAAGCCAAGTAATGTGTCATATCACCAATATATTTTGGGTCGAAACCTGTGTTGTGCATCATGGGTCTTAATTACAAGTGTTCAGTCATCTTTCTGTCCATCACTTATCTATCAGTCACCGCACTTTTCATTAAATTTACTCTCTACAGGCTATTTAGTGACCAATCTGACAGAAGCACATATTGTTGGACTGCAGGGAAAACCCACACTGAGTTGAAGTTGAACCCAGAACCATCTACTGCACTGCCCTTGTTCAGCTGTATTGTCTGAAATAAGAGTATATAGAGAATTTGTTTTCATAGAGCCCTGCAGCACCAGTACAGGGTGGCGGGAAACTGTACCATCGTGAGATCCAGAAACGTCCGTCTTGTCCAAATCTTCTGACCATCACAAGCGGTCTGATGCCACTCTGGGGGGTTTTTTCACGTTTAATTTGCTTGTTTGGAACCTTCTTAAGTTCTCGGCTATTTTTACCAGCTTCTGAGCCGGGCTTCGACTGAAACCTTCTGTCACCCTCTCGGGGACTCAGCTCTTATCCTGTCACTTTTCGCCGGATTATGGCACCGCCGCCAGACTGTCATCCCATCCCGGCTAATAGGCCGGATTCCCATAATCCCGCGGTGCACCGGCGCGCGAGACGGGATCCGACCGCGTCACCCGAATCGGCCCTCCGCAGACACCAGTTTACCGTGTTTTGTTCGTGACCGTTTTACCACGGTTGTGTTCATGCACGTTTTATCCAGTTTACCAAAGTT
This sequence comes from Arapaima gigas, assembly GCA_900497675.1. Lineage (NCBI taxonomy): Eukaryota > Metazoa > Chordata > Actinopteri > Osteoglossiformes > Osteoglossidae > Arapaima > Arapaima gigas. The sequence continues at coordinate 26,859 of UFQX01000153.1, forward strand.
TTGTTCGTGTGGAGCGCAGTGTGCAGGGACGGTCCTGCGCTAACCAACTCCTCACGGTTTCTTCGTTTGAGGACCAGTTCACCACGGTATTGTTCTTCCATGTTTCGATTTACCATGAACTTGTTGGTGCATAAACTATTTTACTGTGGCTTCCTTCACTGCCCAGATGAATTTAAAGGGACCTGCAGGCGCTGTCCGTCGCGGGGTTCCTTTCGGCCTCTTTCTGCTCCCCTGGGGGCTTTTCGGATCGGAATCCTTTCCGATGAAGCACTTAAGGCGGAACATACGTTTAAATCCATTCAGGCTGCTCGAAACCACGTAGTTCAAAGGAGCATTTATAAATTGGTCAGTTCACAGGGCGGCTTCGAACGTGACCGGGAGGCAGAGCCAGAGTGACGGGCACTCACCTTTATTATGGCACTGTGTGACACTATGCTACCAAGGACAAACCTTTTATCAATAACAATAATAATTATTATTATTAATAATAATAATAATAATAATAACTTGTTGAGGGAGGCTGTGTAGGCGGTGATCGAGTAATTGCGTCCCTTTTCCACCAATCCTTTGTCGTAGATCGTCTGAAGCCCCGCCCTTTGGGCGTGTCGTAGCCGGGACCCGCCTTCTGGCTCCGAACGCCGACGCCGCGCGACTCAGTCCGCCGTGCGCGCGCAGCGCTGCAACCGAGGGTGAGTTCGAGCGCGAGCGGAACGGAATGCGTGGGGTTGGCGCCGCAGAAACGGTGTGTGTATATGTTCGTGTGTGTGTGTGTACGCGCGCGAGCCAGGTCGTGCGTGTTTTTACCCCCACTGTTGGCGGCTTTGGGGCGCGTTCGGAACGTCTGGGGGCGGAAAAACGCGTGCGTGTGGCGCGTCTGATGCTGCGGAGAAAAAAGATTGCCATACAGTGTGTGTGTGTGTGTGTGAGAGAGAGAGGCGGCGGTGATCGTGATGGCTGCTGCACGGTACGTTACGGGCTGTCCGCTGCCCTGAAGGCAGGTCATGTGTTGCATGTATGTTCTCTCCAGTGTGTGTGTGTGTGTACGCGTACGCGGGCGCGCTGCATGGCCAGCAGAGGGATGACTCAGTGCGTGATGACGGACGTTCCCGCTGCACTGTCGCCTCCTTCTAAAAAAAAAAAAAAAAAAAGTCTGCCGTCTCCAGTACTGTTTTGGTTCGAAGCCCCCCCTCCATTGCCTGCTGCGTTATGTAATCCCGGCCCGGTACCGGCAGCCTCTGTGCCCTTCAAGAACTGACTTGAGATCGGTGCGCGCCGGACCGGAGCGGGGCTGCCTGCGCGCCGGAGGAGCTGGAACTGATCCTGGATCAGCAGTCGAGGCTCAGCGTGTCACATTGTGGACATTTTGTGGGAACGCGGCGCGCGTGCGATTGGTTACCTGTGTGTCTCACCCGTCAAAATGTCGATGCGGCCTGAAAAGGTGTGTTAACAGATGAGACAGTGTGTGGACTCAGAAAGATATTATCATTATTATTATTATGAGTGTCTTTGTTAATAACGTTATTTATTAGTTTCCTTCATGTAAAGGCACTTGATATGTTTCACGGGGGGGGGGGGGGGGGTTC
>UFQX01000153.1:28454-70334 GCA_900497675.1 Arapaima gigas
GGGGGGGGGGGGGGGGGGGGGGGGGGGGGGGGGGGGGGGGGGGGGGGGGGGGGGGGGGTTACTCTGTCCATTCGTGGTAAGTGCCTTAATCACGAGTTCCTGCAGTGGGGGCTTGAGGAGGAGGGGGACTGAGGTAACATCCTTCTGGTTACAGGTCCATGACCTGAAATGCTGCAAAACAAATACTGTCACCAAAAACTTTCACTAGCTGTAACTGTGATATTATTATAAATGACATCTCTGTGATTTTTATTGTTCTTTATGTTCCCTTAAACCAAGGCATTTTTTATACGGTTGCCTCCGAGGGTTTTACCTTGATCAAGGGTACCGCAGCACGGGAACTGATCTAGCAACCTTCTGGTTATAAGCCTGTCCTTAATTGCTGCCTGGTACTCAATAGTGTATTGATGCCATGTGAAAGGAGACCAAATGTTTTGATGTCATTAAACCTAAACACAGCATCTCATTTTGTGTTAATGCCCATGAGGCAGGGTTTTATTTACCTGGGGGACAAATTTAAGGGGACGGTTGCTGTGTCCTTGCTGGGGGCATTTAGCCTGTTGTATGCTGAGAAAACGGAGTGGACAGCGTGTATTAATCTCATCTCTGGGAGGGAGAAGAACGCAGTTGTGGTCCTGACCTCAGCTGTTCCACCTCTGGGGGGAAAGGCACAGAACCCAGTGGGATTGGTTTGCTGCCCCCTCCAGCACCTGGCTGCAGGAGAGACCTCTGGGTGCTGGTGACCAGTCAGTGGTTGCCGGAATAACCAGGATTCGGATCATAGCCTTTGATCTGCGTTCCGGATGATGCTGGTAGCGGCCCCGGTTGCTCTGCAGTCACCTCAGGGTGTCAGACGTTCTTCTCACAACCAAACCTGCAAACTCCAAAAGTAATGAGGAAGTTTAACATGTTGCGTCTTCTTTTTATGGCCTTTTTTTATGTGGTTTTTCACATTGTTGGTTTGCTAGTCGGTGCCACTCACAGCACACATGCGCATGGGTTTGAATCCAGCTCAGGATTTGTTGTTCTCTCCATGTTCTCAGCCTGAAGTTGTGTGTGGAAGAAGGCAACAGTGAACTGTTTCTGCACCTTCTGAACTGTGGCTTGTGTTGAATCCAGCTCTTTTTGGAGACACGTTGTTGGCAAGAGGTGAAACCTGGAGAAAATAATAATGATGTCTTTGGTTCTGAATCAAGTCCCAAAACCGGCTCAGGGTCACCAACTGTTTATGCATCTCCCATGAGCCAAATGAGTCTGTCCTGGGTGGTGCTAAGCTGTGCCTGATCTTGGGGTTTGCCACATGTCTTCAGTAAAATACTTTGTATCCGTCAGGGAGAGTGGTGGCTCCGCAGGGTTCCTGCTTGAAAATGCCCCACAGTTGCTCCAGTTAATGTATTCAGCTGCATAAATGTGTTTAAGTGGGTAAACCATGAAATTGCAGGTTATCTAAGCGGCTTCAAAATTCTGAACTCAGCTAACCCCTGGAGCACTGACCCAGGAGCATGCGGTGTGGGTTTATGCATCTTTTGGACGGTTTTACGTGACAAGAAATCACCATAATTAACTGTGTTCTCTCCTCAGAGCCGCGGGTGCGATGGTGTGAGCAGCGACTGAGCAAGACAGACACCCGGGACCTGGCCGTTGGTTCCCATCAGACGCTCTGCACTCAGGTGAGATTGGAATTCCTTAAACTGGAGATCCCCACTGGCTCACCATCTCCGTGCCATTTGCCAAATTAATGCCTTAATTATATCCCTAATTTTTGTACCGTTGGTGTTTTACATGTTACATATGAACATGCCAGCTGTTTTTAATACTTACTGTAAACATCTAATTGTTGTATTTTTTGGCGGAACTTATTAACTGGGTTAGGTAGACTGGTTCACGAATCATTCCAGTTAAACAACCTAAGAATTCTGAATGGCACATTTTCACTCCTAAAGTGGTTGGTTCGGTATTGCAGTAAACCCTGGAATGAAGATAATCCAGTGACTTATCAGTACTGCAATGTCATTTTGAATATTTTCAAGAGTTTAAATTTTCTTCTCTGTTCTACTACTCAGAGTCTGAGTTAAAATAACCAGATTCTGTTCAGCGTCACATTTTTAAAAAGGTTGGTCTTTAAATGCAAAGTTGGAATTCTCTGCTTTCACATCAGCGCTGTTAATGTTTTCAGTGAGCGGACCCCCTGCGGTGACTGTGAATACATTAGGTCTGCCAGTGTTGCTAGTGGAGATAAGGACCCAGTAGAGATTTTCTCACACTGACTTTCTCTCTTTTTGCTCCTGTTTCTGGGCTGATGGGAATTTCTTTGTTTTTCAGGGGAGTGGGCTGCTTGTTGCATAGCGCCCCCCAGTGTCTCCTTTCAGTTTTCGCCTCTTATCAGCCCACTTTGTGCCAAGTGACTCCATCTAAATGCACTCGACTGAAAATTTGTTGCTTCTTTGTATGATTTTTAGCTTTGCTGTGTAGTGCTGTATGGAGGAACTCTGCCCCCTCCCATTGTCTTTCTCAGACTCACACAGAATTTCACTTGAATAGAACCACTACCTCCAGCCCTATCTGAACCCCAAACAGATGTGGGGTGTGGCTGAGCTAAAGACTCATGCCTGGCCAAAGGCTATCAGAGTGTCTGTGTTAATCCTGCTGATATAATCTTTCCCACGTTTTTCATCCAAACCCATTAAAGATGTTTACTCTGTTCCTTTTTCCTTTTTTGAATGTTGTGGACTAAGAAGTGGAGTTTGACTCAGCTGCAGTTTGTGGTTGTGTTTGACCTGAATGTGGAAGAAAGGGGGTCCTGAGTTTGTCTTTCCAGGTGACACTGGTTACAACCACTGCTTTCCAGTCAAAAGCTCTGGGCTCAGATCCCACTTCCTACTGTGGTGTCACTGATAGACAATCTGTATAAGTGTGTAAATTGCTCCTAATAGGTTTATGTTGTAAATTGGTTTGGCAGAAAGCATCAGCTGAATGAGTAAATGGGTAAATAATGTACACTTTAATTACAGTAGATGGGATGAACTTTGTGGACAGGCTTCCTCACACAAACACACACACACACACACACACTCACTTGTGGTCCTAGATAAACCCAGACTTGATGTCTCCATTCGTTTTCTGCTTCTGCAACCTCAGCTCTTGTTTTTATTTTATTTCTTATTGGGGGAAGAAAAAATAATTGACAGAAATGGGCTTGTTTACATCATTTGAAGGAGGTCTTTGCGTTAATCGCACGGGACAGTTTGTCTGGTAAGCCGTGTTTGTGCAAACAGGTCCCAGTGCAGTCACCCGGGGCCGTGCTTGTTCTGTTTACACTGTCCCGTTCGCGAACACAGTGCCGCATGGGAGTTCAGAAGGTTCTGGAATGACGTCTTTCCATGCAGAGGTCAGAGCAGCATCCTTCCTCCGGCTTCTCTGTCTCTCTCCTCTCCTCTCCCTTGGTTACTAAAGTGAAATTTGCATGTTTGCATAAGTGGCCTTGGGTGTGCTGCACACTTCACAGCACATTCACCGCAGACGCACGATTAAAATTTTTAATTTGTTATTAATGTTCAGCATCTCGGTCCATCATCGCAAACGGATACATTTTTGCAAGGTTAAAAGGTCTCCACATGGTCATTCCTTCAGCTCTCATTCTTAATTTGTCGGTTTAATTTTTTCTTTTTCAACTAACACCAGAACAGTTTAAGGCACTTACACTGGGAGCCAAAACGGGCGTCACAGGGAGGCCTTCCAGCTGGAACAGGACGGCAGGTCGGGAGATCCAAGTCATTTTCCAAAAAAGCCGCGCCTCGTCAACGGCGGCCGGCTGCCAGACCGCGGCCCAGTAGAGATGGGGAATTCTGGGAACATGCCTGTTTTTCTCATGCCTTTTGGGCTCCTTCCAGACATTGTTCATTTAGTAGCAGTGAGAGGGGGTGGGGTACAGGCATTTTCCCTAAACAAACCTGCGCCTCTTTCCCTCCCGCCCCGGGGCCCCACGTAGTGCTGGAGGCATAGTGGTTAGAGCCACCTGGTAACATTGAGAGGACTTGGGTTTGAGTCCCACCTCGTGCTGCATACTCTTGACCAACGTGCTTTCCTGAGCTGTTGCAGTAAAAATTACCCAGCTGTATAATTGGGTAAATCGACATAAGTAGCTAAACATTGTAAAATGCTTTGCAGAAAATGTCAGTTAAATAAATAAAATAAATGACCAGACTCTGTTATGGCATTAAATGTGAGCACAATAGAATGCACTCCATGTCTACCTGTAATTACAGTTGTCTGTCCTCAGCTCTCAAGTAACAACGTTTAATAAGAACCGTCTATGCTGCCGAAGTGAAAAAATCTAATTTAAATGGTCTCAGTATTTATGTTGCAACCATCTGGAGGGTATAAGTTCAGCCAGGTGAAGGAGGACATTTAGCTTCAGTAGTTCAGCGGACATTTTGTTTGATGACCATCTATTTAATGGGAGACAGACATTGGGTTGCTACTTAGACAGCAGTTGTTTTCTGTAGCAGCAGGGGGCATGGTGGTTAGAGCTGTAGCTGTGCAACATATGACTTGACTCCCACCTCCTGCTGCAGTGCCCTTGATCAAGGTTCTTGCCCTGAACTGATATGGTAAAAATGACCCTGCTGTGTAGAAAATTGTAAGTATTTAAACATTGTAAGTCAATTTGGTTTGTGGATTAATTGAGGCTTCTGGCGTTAAAACTTTCATATTCATTTATCACACACTTTTCACAGAGTGAACAAAAGTGCATTAATGACAGAGAAAGAAGGTTAAACACAGATACAGGATGATCAAAACACAGCTTTAGTCTGATACCACCATGCTGCTGGCTCACATCCCTCAAGTAGCTGCCTGTTGAAGTGAGATCACAGCAGATGGTGTTAATCATTAATGTAGCTGTCAGGAATGCTGGGTGGGATTCAGCAGCCCTGAGGGACACGGAGTTTGTTGAAACCACAACATTGAGTTTGTGGTTATGTGTTCTGCTGTGTCATGGATGATGTGTCAAAGTTGTCACAAAAGGACAGTGAAGTGGTGAAGGTAACTGACCAGATGTGAGAAACAATACGTGATCTTTATTGCTGGGGTGAATGAGACATATAACATGTCAGTTAGATAGTCAGTGAGTTAAGAACAGTGCTGTTTACTGGCTTGTTGAGAAAGCCTGGAGAAAAGAAGCGGATATGGGAACACTGCTCATTGGCCACAAAAAACAACTTGGAAAAAGAAGAGCAGCTGAAGGGGGGAAGGATCTGGCTCTGTCATTTCACAAAAGGACTGAGGTGTGTGTGTGTGTGTGTGTGTGTGTGTGTGTGTGTGTGTGTGTGTGTGTGTGCGCGCGCACGCCCCCCCCTACAGTGACACAACTGGAACCCTGAGCACAAAGCCTGCAGTGGGGTGTTGGGTTCATGTTCAGCAACAGAGCTTCTGGAGGTTCTCCTGTTATAGTGTGTGCCCAGGCTTTAGCTCCGCCCCTTTACTGCATGGAACCAATCAGCTGGCTGCTTTCTGCCTTCAATTGACAGCATCACAGTGTTTCGTGTTGTGCTGCCTTGGCAAAACTGTTGTGGGAATTTATTCCCGGTTGCAGTTGTGTTTTTTGGAGCATCTTGGGGGTTCATGTGTGCCAAAATTAAATGGATAAATATTGAAGATGAAAACATAGTTTCATAGTTAATGTTTAAATAAAATGACTTTTATTTCAGGGCGCATTTATTCCCCCTGCGGTCGAACTCACTCTGGTCTAAATTTTGCTCAGTACTTGAGTAATAAAGTGTTTCAGGAGAAGGAGTTTTCAGGTTTTATATGTGTTTTAAAATCATTTTCTGGGTAGATTATGCTTCATTAGCACAGTTAGCTGCGCCACAGAGTGGCTGCCAGTTCACTGTGGTAATTTAGTTACTTATGATTACAGTTCATCCTTGCATAAATAATGGGGGGGTCTGTTTATACCATTGACTGATCATTCCAGTGTATCATATATGTGATTTTTTTTCCTAATCGTTTCAACATGATGCTAATCTTGTTATTCATAAATGATAGTAGTCTTGATGTGCAGTACATGTTCAGCCAAACAACTGTGACTAATATTGAAATAGAATGATTTTTTTTGACAGTTTATTTTCTACTCTGCTTCTTTTCTTGAATATTTTGGAAAAAATATTTACATGTAATATTGTGATGCACTGGACTGTCTGGTCAGGTCATTCTAGTATTTGGTCCCTTGGGGTTCAGATGTGTGTGTGGCCTGTATTTCTTATTTATCCATATGCAGTACTGTGCAAAAGTTTTAGGCAGGTGTGGAAAAATGCTGCAAAGAAAGAATGCTTTCAAAAATAGAAGTATTAATAGTTTATTTTTGTCAATTAGCAAAATGCAAAGTGAATGAACAGAAGAGAAATCTAAATAAAATCAGTATTTGGTGTGACCACCCTTTGTCTTCAAAACAGCATCAGTTCTTCTAGGTACACTTGCACAAAGTCAGGGATATGTAGGATTATAGTCACCTGTATGATTAACCAATTATACCAAACAGGTGATGATGATCATCGTTTTCATATGTAGGGTGAAACAGCTGTGTAGGAGGCTTAAAACTGAGTGAGGAACAGCCAAACTCTGCTACAAAAGTGAGGTTGTGGAAGACAGTTTCAGGTCATACACTATGGCAAGACTGAGCACAGCAACAAGACACAAGGTAGTTATACTCCATCAGCAAGGTCTCTCCCAGGCAAAGATTTCAATGCAGACTGAGGTTTCAAGATATGCTGTTCAAGCTCTTTTGAAGAAGCACAAAGAAACAGGCAACGTTAAGGACCATAGACACAGTGGTCGGCCAAGGAAACTTAGTGCAGCAGACGAAAGGCACATCATACTTACTTCCCTTCAAAATCAGAAGATGTCCAGCAGTGCCATCAGCTCAGAACTGGCAGAAACCAGTGTGACCCAGGTACACCCATCTACTGTTTGGAGAAGTCTGGCCAGAAGTGGCCTTCATGGAAGAATTGCAGCCAAAAAGCCACACCTTTGACGTGGAAACAAGGCCAAGTGACTCAACTATGCATGAAAACATAGGAACTGGGGTGCAGAAAAATGGCAGCAGGTGCTCTGGACTGATGAGCCAAAATGTGAAATATTTGGCTGTAACAGAAGGCAGTTTGTTCGCTGAAGGGCTGGAGAGCGGTACAAGAATAAGTATCTGCAGGCAACAGTGAAGCATCGTGGAGGCTCCTTGCAAGTTTGGGGCTGCATTTCAGCAAAAGGGGTTGTGGATTTGGTCAGGATTAATGGTGTCCACAATGCTGAGAAATACAGTCAGATTCTTATCCATCATCCAATACCATCAGGGAGGCGTCTGATTGGCTCCAAATTTATTCAGCAGCAGGACAACGACCCCAAACATACAGCCAATGTCATTAAGAACTATCTTCAGCGTAAAGAAGAACAAGGAGTCCTGGAAGTGATGATATGGCCCCCACAGAGCCCTGATCTCAACATCGAGTCTGTCTGGGATTACATGAAGAGACACAAGGATTTGAGAAAGCCTACATCCACAGAGGATCTGTGGTTAGTTCTCCAAGAATTCTGGAATAATCTCCCTGCCGAGTTCCTTCAAAAACTGTGTGCAAGTGTACCTAGAAGAACTGATACTGTTTTGAAGGCAAAGGGTGCTCACACCAAATATTGACTTGATTTAGATTTCTCTTCTGTTCATTCACTTTGCATTTTGTTAATTGATAAAAATAAACTATTAACACTTCTATTTTTGAAAGCATTCTTACTTTGCAGCATTTTTCCACACCTGCCTAAAACTTTTGCACAGTACTGTACTTTGAACTTTCCTCCATGAAGACGGTGTCAGGTTTGTACAGTGATTTATTTGTTTATACTGCAGGATAGTTTTTACTGCTTCACATCACTACCTTGTTTAGGGGCTCTACAGCAGGGCAGGGATATGAACCTTCGAGCACAGGGCAATGGCTGCACCTACCGCCCCCCTGCTGCCTCCTTATCTCCCCAGTTTGACGTGTGAGTTTAAGTGAGTAGCCAGGACTGGGAGGAGCACTCGGTTGTGCAGTGAGGTTCGGGAACTGGGCCTGGCTCACTGCTGGCGTGAGGAACTATAGCAGCAAGTGTGTGCACCAGAAGGAGAGAATGTGGCCAGACGAGGCTGCATAGGCAAGCGTGGACTCCCACACGTTCGTGACTGACATCGGTAGCAACGCACAGTAAAGGACTGCGGGCTCACTGACACGGGGGTGGGGAGTCCCTTGAGGTCCTCTGCGCCTTACTGAACCGTGAAGGTAATTTGCACCCATTTGTGTGGAAGCTCAGGGGTTGGGGACGGTACCGTCAAGTGGAAAGTGGTGTCCTGTGTCCTTTGTACACTCTGGCTAGGCAATACTACCAGGAAGGGGTTCACAAAAAGAGAGAATGGTTCTTCGAGCAGCTCGTAGGAATGTTCTATGCATCTGGTTTGTTCCTTTTTATTAAAACCTGTGCCTTGTAGCCTCTGTTACTATGGAGATTATGAGTCATCAATCGTGTGAAGAGAGGTATCCACTGGCAGAGCACCACCTCATTTTGTAAGACCTCTTTCTTCCTCTTACGTGGTGGCACTCAGGGGGTGTGTGTGTGTGTGTGTGTGTGTGAGTGAGAGAGGGGAATCAGTGTGTGGGTTTCAAACTCTGTCTCTCTTTCTCAGCAGTGTGGTGTGAGGAGATTGCGCAGAAACAATGCCACCGCCCTCAGACATTGTAAAGGTGGCCATCGAGTGGCCTGGTGCCAATGCCCAGCTCATCGAGATCGACCAGGTGAGGAACCTGCACTCCACCAGGGGCTTTCCTTACTTTCCTGACTGAGCACTCAACCAGCCCAGACCATAGGAGTGTAGGGAGGACCCATAAAAATTTCAGTTAAAAATTACCAAGCTGTATTAATAGGTAAATCATTTTAAGTAGAATTAACATTCTACGTCATTTTGTCAAGAAATCAAAACAGGGTTTGCCTGTGAATCTATCTTCCAAATTAACTGGAGAAATGGCAAATTGGACTTTTAAATCACGCAGTGATATGGGGCAAACATTTTTTTTATTGTTTTATAATGCTGTGCTGAGTTCTATGAAATTATGAAATTTAAAAAGTGATAGTAGACCTTGCACTTATGACTCAAAACACAAATCTTTATTTTTGATGCAAAATTAGTTGTGTAATTCTGGTCTTCTTATGTGTTGCACTTTGTTCTGATGGAGCAGATCGCTGCCCTGCTGGCAGTGTTGGATATTTGTTGGGCTGTGTTTAGTGTGTCTCCTGGCAGGGTGTAGTAGTCATGACAGTGTTTCAATAGTCCTCGCCTGTGGCATGAGCCTAACTGAGCGTTTTTCACCCCCCAGAAGAAGCCGCTGTCCTCCATCATCCGGGAGGTTTGTGACGGGTAAGCGGGTGTCTTCTCTTGCACACACCCTGCCACACACACTTGCACAACTGCAGTATGTATGTGGCTCAACTGATTTATTCAGGGAATGGGATGCCCCATATTAGACTGTTAAACCTAAATGTCTATAAAAAAAGTGCCTTTGAAACCCAAAGTCCTTTAAATAATGATTCAACAACTGACAAAAGTACAGACATAGTGACAGGAACCAGGAAATAGCAAGGGAGTGCAAACATATGAACCATAGAGTTTTGTCCATTAAATCCATTAAATTGCGGTCCATTAAAGTGAGGATTTACTGTCTTTGTGAAATGCTTTCATTGTAACTGCCTGAGGAAGAGGGCTGATTTTGCGGTCTGTTGTGTTCGTGTTTCACTGCGCTCGAGGTTTCTCTTACTAGGTTTATTAATTCCTCATCTTGTTGGGTTGTAAAGATCGGTCTCTTTGATTTTGTCTGCAGTAGAATATGCCGTGGTGTTATGGTGTATGTCTGCTACCAGGGGCCCCACTGTTGTTAGTTGGCTCATGTTCATTGCTGCTGTATTACAGCAAAACCCTTGTTAGTACTCAGGATTCATTCCTAGAAAATGCTGAACAGAGACATAACGTCATCTTCCATTACATACATAAAAATACAAATACAGTAGAACCATAATGAATTCTCACCAGTCACATAAATTGCTGTTTCTTATTTATCTTCTAAATTGTGTTATAAGTATCCATGACAATAAGTAGGGCAGTGAAGGTTGGTCTTAACTTACGACCAGGTTAGGGACTGATGGCCAGGTTGTATTTTGGATTGTATTCGTGACAGAATGATTATTTCTCAGTGTGTAGTTCATCATGCAGTAAATTCTTTTCAAACACCTGTTGATGTTTTTGAGTTATTTGGTTTTATTTCTTTCCACAGTACAGTATAACAGCCATGCCATTTTACAACATTGAATTACAGTGGGTTTAAAATGGCTTTTTTAACACTGATCACCACAAAAAGACTCTTAACTGGCCGAAATCTTTCCAAAATGATCTAAATTTATTACAATTATTAAACACAAAATAACTGTTGCCCAAGTATCCACCCCATTTACTTTGACACACCTAAATCATCACTGGTGCAGCACGTGCTTCCACATCATGGATTGAGAATTTGTGGCTGTTCACTCACAGTCCCCGTGCACCTTGGCTGAGCTTGAGGAGTTTTGCAAAGAAGAATGGAGAAAAACTGCAGTGTACACATGACACAGAAGGCGTCCAATTGTTGGGAAACTGAAATGGAAAAAACGTGTGGAAGGTGTGAGATGGTTGAAAGGAAGGTGCCAGGACGTGTTTCCAGTTTTGCATGAGAGGGAAAGGTGTGTGAGAGTGCGTCCCCACAAGTTGTGTGCAGTAACAGAGACAGTGGGTGCCAAGAGCAGATGCCTCCTTTTGTGGGCAGTGCAGGTGCCCGGACCATAGAACTGAGGGTAGAGAGCAGTGTACGCAAAAAGCAGGGAGTGCATGGCATGAGCACTGGAAAGAGGCAAGGAGAATGAGATGTACGATGGTATTAATAACAAAGAAAGAGGTAGTAACGCGCAATGCAGAACATGCTATAATACAGGGGTTTTAATTCATTGCTCTGACCACAATTACCATTATTATAATAGAACCCCCTACCCCCCATCGTTGTCCTCTGCCTTTCACTTTTCCTTTCATTGTTTCCTCCCCACCTCCTTTTTTCCCCTAAACTGTCTCCTCCTGAACCGCCTGTTCCCTGCCAGTTGCACGTGCTCCCCTGTTGCCATGGCAATTGCATCCCAATAGTCGCATGCAGCTCCAACAAACCATGACCGCTGCTGTGATGTGGCCTCACAGAATTGGCGCCGACAGGGCAGGCAACGATGTCAGCACCGATTGTCGTGTCCAGGCACGACGTGGCCGCATGTCCCCACCACGCCTGTTTACGTGCGGTTCAGCCGTGAGCATCGCAGTGGGGAGTTGAGCCGAATGTGAGCAGGAGCTTGTGCTGCCGTAACTTCCTTGTGTAAAACGGCAAAGGCAAATTGAACAAAGAGCAAAAAATAACCTTGGCTGTGTTAAAAGTGTGCGTGCGTGTGTAAGACGGCGAGAGAACATTACCTCATAGTTTTTTTTTTTTTTTTTCCCCTCCCTTCCAGTGCCCACAGTAGTCAGTACCCACACTTTTTAATGCATTTTATTGCTTCTCTGTCGCTTTTTCCCCCTCCTGCCTCCCACTCCTCTGTGGACATCCGACTGTGCGCTCACACAAACACCTACCTCACTTCTGCAGCTTCCATCTCTTCATCTTCCTGCCTGCTTTCGTTGCTTTACAGTCGTATTTTCACCCTGGTTGAGAACAGAGTGCAGTATTTAGAGTTGAGGTGAAAGCCAGGTATGTTTATGAAAACAATGAATATAATTCAGTGAGTGATGTACAAATAGTAAAATAATTTACAGGGACTGTGTAAATATACAATTTAATACAGTCATCCTTTGATTTATGCGTTTTTGCTACAACACAATTTGACTAATGTGATTTCTCAATCTGCTCAGGAAAACCAGGAAAATGGAAAAAAATGAAAAATTCCAGCATCACAATTTCATCCAAAGTGTAGAAATGAGTAAAAAACCATAAATTGCACAGAGAACCCTGTGTGTGCGTGTCTTGCACTGGATGCAGCACAGCCCCAGTGAGTGTGTGCTGTGCAGCCGAATCCCAGCATGTGTGTGGCTGGTGTGTGTGCTGTGCTGCAGGCACCACAAGGTGTTTTGCAGTGTCGTAGTGATACTTGCAAAAGTTGATTTAGGGGTTTTTTCTGGTGGACTAGGAGGCCTCATTATTTTTCCCATAAGATATAATGGAAGTAGCGCCTCGGCTTACATGGCTTCTATTTATGTAGCCTTTCCAGGAATCAATTAGACATGTAAATTGAGGGGTAACTATAGTTATGGAACAGTTTTTCACGATGATGTGCATTTTCATGTCCAAGTAATACGAACATAAAGTGGACATAGCAACTGTTAATTACATATAAATAAATGCAGTTGATGACACTCCAGAAAGGAGGGATTGGAGCATGTGATGTGCACATATTTAACAAAGGGGAAAATAAATGTACATGGAAATGAGGCTCCTGCCCCTCTGACTCCAGACAAATGTGTGTAACTCAGTTTACCAAACAAGACTTTGTGGTGTGCCGTTGAAGGCAGTACCTTAATTATTTTTTTTCCCTCCCTGTGTCCCTAGCTGGTCCCTTTCGGGTTCGGAGCAGTTTGCTCTGCGCTATGCTGATGGTCCCCAGCTCTACATCACCGAGCAGGTGAGTGAATGATGTCCAGTGCCAGCGAGGGCGATGGCTGGATGTCCTGAGAACTGACTCCTTGTCTCCCTGTATTGCAGAGTCGAGGTGAAATTAAGAATGGAACCATCCTCCGGCTGGCCATATCTCCAGTATGTCACTTTAACGTTGGTTGATGACATTTCTTCTTTAGCTGTCTGTGGCGGCCACCTTGGCTTTTAACGTGGACATTCAGGTTAAGTGCCTTGCTTGCGGCTGCAGGTCCTGCTGAGACTTGGACAGGCACCATACCTGTAGCAGCAGGGGGTGTAGAGATTGGAGCCACTTTTTGACTCAAAGGACCTGAATTTGAGTCCCAGCGCCTGCTGTAGTACCCTAGAGCAAAGTACTTACCCTGAATCCATATCAATGCTGTATAAATCAGTGTTAATAGCTCACTGTTGTAAAATAAATGTCTGACTACATTACCACTATGTTGTCTGTGGTCTTTACCCATCAGGCTTAGCTTCAAGGATGTAACAGCGTCTTAGATGCCCTGCACTTGCCAATCCCCCGCCCCAGACTTTGATCTGAAACTTAGTCCGTGTTCTTTGCTCCTCCAACTTAATAATATTTTTTAAAAAATGCACAGTCTGATGAACACATTACGATGAGAGTAAAGTTTAATGTTGGATAAGCATCAGTAGCACAGAGCTTGATGGTTTGGGGAAACAGCAGGTGTCTGTAGGCAGCGTGGTGTACATGCGTTTAACCCCCCCACAGACCCGGGCCGCCAGGCAGCTCCTGGAAAGGATTCAGTCACATGGCATTGATGCCAGGCTGGAGGCCCTGAAGGAGCTGGCCAAGCTTTCTGCAGATCCCACTTTCGCCGCCGAGTTCATCAACATGGAGGGCATTGGGACCCTGGCACGGCTGGTGGAAAGCGGAACGCAGTAAGTTTCAGGAGCCGGGTGGTGGGGGAGTCGGGTAGACCCTTGTGAATCTGTTTGCCGTTCACGTTCCTTCACATGTGTGCACTCGCCCTCGCAGATGTCACTGTTCCCAGGTGTGTGGGGTGTGGTGGCAAGAGAGGCGAGTTGTGTGCGTGCGCACGTGTGGCCACGGAAGGAAAATAACTGTTGGCACGTTGGCGATCCCCCTCCATCATGACAGCTCTTCTTCCACAGCTTTGGCGAGATGCTTGCCTTCACTTTGACCGCCTTTCTGGAGCTCATGGACCACGGCATCGTGTCTTGGGATCTCCTCTCCCTGTCGTTCATCAAGCAGGTGAGCAGCGGCGGCCATCAGGTTTGTGCCCTCATGTCTGTGTCCTTAACCACTCTGCCACTTGCTAGTATCATATAATGGAGATGGGAAGTAGTACCAGACTCCCTCCCTTCCCTCTGCGGAAATTGATCAGCGCGGTAATTTAATGACAATTTAAGGGACACATTATGCAAATGGCGAGAAGCAGAGCTCCTGTTAGCTCATGACCATGTAGGTGTCCAGTGTCCAGAATGATGTGGAATGAAGCGCCTCCAGCACCCAGTTGATGTGGTGGCTCCCGATGTTCTCTGCCGACATCCAGTGTGAAGACAAGGGGTCAGTAACAGAGTCATCAGATGTCCATGCTGATGCCTTTTGTGATTCCTGCTGGTGAAGAACCACTTGTTCTTGTACATGTATTAATTTACTTTTATTTCCTTCTATTTATTTATTTATTACATTTATTTTCCCAGTGTGACTAACCAGTGATTGACAGCTACATACAATCCAGTGCATCTCTGTGTTAATTTTTTAATGTATTTTCCATGAATTTTCAAAGTTGGGAAAGGGGGACACAAATACTTAATTTTTCTAAGTGTTTTACTTGCATAAAATTTGTAGCAGTAAATGGAATAAAAGATTCGGCGTGGTAGTATCTCTCTCTGCAGAACGTGATGCCATGGTCGCTAGTTGTTTTTCTCAGGAGTGGTCGGTTTATGGCTGTAGTGGAACCCAAACTGCAAAGAGATGCACATAACATGGTGCAGTATTACAGTGCAGTTTTACTGTTATTCTTGTTCAGTTGCTTTAGAAAGGTTTCTTATTGTGTCATATGCTTTTTGCTAGAATAAAACATTTACATTCTATCATTACTATCATATCAGAAGGATTTTTTTCATGTCACTGCTGAGATTGCATGGTTTGCTCCAGTGTGTGTGCAGATGTTCAGGCAGTTAAGCTTTCCCCTGTGTGTGATTTCTGGGCAGCAGGTTTATCCCTCTGTGTCTATAACTGTTCTGCCTCATTGTGACCATTGACCCCTTGATTGACTGCCAGGCTTGATGCTGTGAGTGGGCAGCAGTTGCCTAGAAACTGCCACTGTTGGCTTCCATCCGTTCGGCTCTGTCTCCAACCAGTGAATTTACATGCTTGCTGCTTTTGTCTACCATAGTTCCGTGTTGTTGAAGAAGAATCGAGAGTTTTGTGCAAAGGATATAAACCAGGCTCCTCAGTTTAAGAGTGCAATCGGGGGCAGAAAGTCAATTTGTAATCGTTTTATTTGTAAGTTTTCAGTCATTTTTAAACTGTATGTTGCAATCAAAGGCTTCATAATAGAATGTTACCCGATTTTATTTTTACATCTACAGCATAACTATAGTATATGAAAAATGTTTTATGCCCTTTCAAAACTTTATTAGCTTTAGCTTTGCCTAACTTTTAGCTACATTAAATGGAATCTAGTTGAAAATAACTGAAAATAAAACCCTTGAGAAACTCCTGTTCAGGTCTTTTGTTTGTCCCCACCAGGTTTTTTTGGTTTGTACTGAAGCTGGGACACTACAGCCATCTAGTCTTCAGTGCCAAGTAGCCACTAAATGATGACTCCAGATGATTCATTGTTATTGTTGCAACCTTTTGATTATTAAATGTTTTTTTTTTAATGTGGTTGAGCGTCACCTTCATCACACCTGTGCCCATGTCCACCTGCCTCCAGATTGCCGGCTATGTGAATCAGCCCATGGTGGACGTGTCTATTCTGCAGCGGTCACTGGCCATCCTGGAGAGCATGGTGCTCAACAGCCACAGCCTGTATCAGCGCGTGGCACAGGAGATCACCGTGGGACAGCTCATCGCGCACCTGCAAGTGTGAGCACACACCCACGCACGGCGAGCGCACGGGCACCGCCGCCGTGTACGCCCTTGTGTGCACCTCCGTTGGCGCTCCACCGGAACGCGGTTCACAGCGGAGATGTGGAACTTGGGCTACGCCTCATAGACAGAGCAGATGTGACTGTCTGGAGGGAAGCAGCCTCTTTAGAGTACAATAGCAGAGCCCCCTCAGCTCTTAGAATATGGCAGTACAGCTTTTCCCCATAAAATTTCAGATGTAACATGCAATTTCCCAAAGTTGTTTTCTGGTTATTGGTTGGGATGAGATGGCACCAAGTCGCTGACCATGGAAATGTCACTTTGCTGCCACATGCGGCTTTTATACTTATATATGTTGCAAGATTATTTATAAATATAAAGCATTTGGATGTGCATATCTTAATTTATTTTGAATATTTCTTCAGTTTGTAACATTTTTTGTTTTTTCTGGTGTCAAAAATAGATATTTAGGAATTATTTTTATTACTATAAATATTTTGCATGAATCAAAGAACATCAAGAAAGTAGGATCTTATAAATATAATGAAAGTGCTGTGTTGAATTGACTGCTAGCTGCTCTGTTGCCGTTTGTGTCAGCACGATTATTATCTTTAAATCTTATTATTTGGCTCTAATACTTCTAATACAGGCTGTTGTTTATACAACTTAAAACTTCAAGGTTTTGAATGAACTACAGAACAAGTTTTAATGACTTTAGTGACTTAAATCAACAATTATCACTTAAATTTTGAAGCACTTTG
Source organism: Arapaima gigas (assembly GCA_900497675.1). Lineage (NCBI taxonomy): Eukaryota > Metazoa > Chordata > Actinopteri > Osteoglossiformes > Osteoglossidae > Arapaima > Arapaima gigas. The sequence continues at coordinate 45,062 of UFQX01000153.1, forward strand.
TAACGCTTTTTACGGCAACAGTGGTGACTGGCCCTGAAGACCTGTGTATCATACATAGGTGTTTAGATTTTTACATTACAGAAAATCTTTGATTTAATGGGCTTCAGAGTTAATGGAAAAATTATTTTCTGGCTGATATGTCGGTACATCCCTGGGAGTTGAAAAAGATTACAATTTTTTCTTGTTTGAAATCATACGAAATAGACTCCATAATTACATTTTCCTGCTGTAAGTCTTTCCTTCAGGAGTGGATTAAGATATTTAACCATGGCATAGGTGTATAGATGTGGTGCACAGATACTTGGATTCAGTGAACATTTGACACTATAGAACACGCCTGCCCCCAATTAGTTGCTTAAATTGAAGATGTACTGTAGAGCAGAAGTTGATATTGTGGTTCATATTATATCTGAAATTTTATGGCATATGGTGTCCTGACTTGTTCTATCAGAAAATACTAGTAAGTAACTTGTAAGAAGAAAAGGTGCATGGACCATAAGAGGTGTTTTTCAAAGTACTGAGAAGAAGTGTGGTGCCATGAGCCGGGGCTGTCCCCTGCGGTCACAAGCACTGCAGTTATAGGGTCGCAGGGAAAGAACCAGAACACCACGGGCAAGATACTTCTAATTGCTTGTGATTTGCTTCTCTCCATTCAGGTCCAACCAGGAGATCCAGACATACGCCATCGCGCTCATCAATGCCCTATTCCTGAAGGCCCCTGAAGACAGGAGGCAGGTTGGTGTTTTCGTATGGATCTCGCACTCATTCGTCCACACATTTCCCTTCCAGGAGAGCGTTGCATATCAGAAATGATGTCTACATTTTATTGTGGACTTGGATGTTAACATGTCTTCAACTTGCAACTTCTTTGCTTTATGCGCCCCAGACCCCCCCCTCCCACATCATCCCTCTGCAGGATGGCTAGTGGTACCCCACATACCCCCCAAGCATCTGGCCCTTTGTTACCTCCCCTGGCTTCTTTTGCCTAGTACTAAACTATGGCGTACATTTGTGTATGTTGAATTTAATGAGTTTTACGGTTTCTCCCAATGTGTTTTCATAATATGTACAGTTTATCTTTGCACGACCAGGCTAATGGGGGAGGGGGGTCCAGTCATATGCTTGTTACTCTAGTGTTTCTTTTTTAAATTCTGTAAAATTTATTCTAAACATTAATTATGTAATACTGGAATATCCAGGCAGTCCTGTGTATCTAGTCACCTTAGGCTGAGTCAGGCATAGAAAAATTGTGTTTTGTTTTGTTGTGGTAGGTGCCACCTGCTAATGGCATCCAAAATGTTTATATGGTGATTTACAAGTGTGGTTCTGTATGCGCAGTTTGTGGATCTCTGTGCTGAGTGAATCGCTGCATAAGCTGCAGCTCCCCTGTATTTTATTTGCTACCTCATTTTAAAATTTAATGTATAAGAAAAATGGAAGTACATTTTGTGGAGGTGTGGAGCTCTTGCATAATCAGGAAATCTCACACCTCACTGCTGTATTTTGACTATTTTGAAGGGAAACTCCTTCAGATTTCCCATGTTTGTTGAAATATATATTCATTTGTCTGTTGGCTTTTATCCTAAAGATGTTGTGTTTTGTTCTACCATTAATGTATAACGTCTGCTGTGTGCATCTGTCTACATATTAGATTGTCTGTGTTTTGCTTTATCTCTAACCACATAAAAGCGCTCTGAGTCGCTGAGTTTTCAGGATCCAGTGCTAAATAAGAATAAACTGTATTTATGGCACTTTTAGATGGTAAATTCAACTCAATGGGTTGCCAGTTTATTAAGGGGGACTTTTGAAATTGGTGTTATAGTTTCAACCGCGTATGGTCATTGTAGGCTGTTTTCTCAGCTGCCCAGCAGCAGTGTTTTCCACTACTCTTTCACATCTTTCTATTTCTCCACTTCCGTGTTGTCTTTTCCATTGTCCCGGGTGGTAAGGTAAACTGATGCCCGACTAACTGCTAATAGTGAGTGCTGATGATGGAAAGCAGGGATCAGAGGCTTTGGACACAGGCCTTGCTGTGCTGCTTCCCACGTTTTATCAGCTGCAGCTCCAGGCCTTTTACAGCTCAGAGAGAAATACAGAATCACAAACAGAGCGTCATGGAAAGGACTCACTTTGCACCCTGGTTCTCTGTTGTAAATTCTAAGCCTAGGATGGAATGTTGGTGTCATTTAATACGTTTGTACGGTGGATGGTGTTATGTAATGATGCACTGAGCCTTCTTTTCCTCTCTTTCACTCCTACACACAGATCTGCTTGTGTGTGTGTGTGTGTGTGTGTGTGTGTGTGTGTGTTGCTCTGCCATTGCTTGCGCCCTCATCCGTGCCTCTGTTTCCGTTGCTCACATGCCTGCATCCGCGAATACAACCTCAACCCCCGCCTCACCCCCAGGAGGAGCATGTTAATGTGATGGACCTGGCACTCACTGTGAGTATGCATGCCCATGCTCTTCATCTCACGCACGTGTCGCACACTTCATCGTCGTCCTCTCAAGTCACATGACCTTCTGCGGTCCAGGTGCCTCTTGTCAGCCCCTGTCGAGGTCTTGGTTAATTACAGCACCCCGCCTTCTGCTAACAGATGGCCCACATACTAATGCTGAGAGAGCCCTGCAGTGAACCTTTTCTCACCTACTGTCTGCAAGGTGTGCTGTCTCTTGTCGTCGTTTTACACGTGTCTGTCTTGTCCTCCGCAGGAAATGGCGAGCACCTTGGCTCAGAAACACCTGAGGTCCATCATCCTCAACGTAAGTCATCTGTTTGCAGTCGTATGGCAAGTTGGTCGGCAACTTTCAAGGGGGTGTTTGTAAATACACCTGTCACTCAGAACAGGCTTAATTCGCCCCATCAATTCACTGTGTTAGGTGAACACCCTCTGGGATAGAGGCAGATTACTGTTGGGACAAAAATAATGGCTCGATGACAAATATGTCACCTAAAATTAACATCAAAATGCAAGCTGATTTATGCAGTGTTAACGTCAATATATTTTCTAATAAAAATTATTTCTGCCTGTTTTTCATCAATCATTTCCAGTATCCTCTTATTAATAAGTGAAAGCCTAGGGTGTGTGGCAAGTCACGTGCCACATGCAGACATTTACTCTGAGGATGTTTATTGTAGAAAGAAATAAAGTTCACAGTTCACTATGTGGTGCATTGTTCATCTTTCTTTGATCGTGACATTAAGGCATTATTCATGATGGCATAAGAGAGATCATGTTATTAAAGCTATTTATATGAGTTAAATTACCAAGTTAATAGCTACATGTTTATTTCTTTAAGGACTTGGGTTAAAATTCTGCTCTCGCTGTCATGCCCGTGGTTAAGGTTCTTACCCTGAACTAACACAGAAAAAATTACCTAGCTGTATAAATGGGTAAATCGCTTGTGAGTCACTTCAGAGTGAAGCATCCGCAAAATGAGTTAATGCTGGTCCTGTAGCTACTATGTGAGCTGTGATGTGATGCTGCCTTCGCCAGTGATTGACTCACACTCAGACTGTCAGTGTGACGGAGAAGTGGGAGTACATGGTTTGTTTTGTCACGTTTTGTCAAGTGTGACCATGTTGATACATTTGAAACACATCTCCATCCCTGTATTAAACGAGAGGAGTACCTTGCTGGTAATTGTGCTAGTGATTGTCGTTTCAATGGAAACGTAAAGGTTAATCAGGTAGACTTGGGGAGAAAATGGCCAGATTGACACCACCAAGGGCCAGTGGGCCGGTACTCCAGGAGCTCTGATATCAGATTGGGCACAAACCACTGTTGCAGTATAGATTAATAAGTTTTTTTTTTTTTTTTTTTTTTTTTTTTAAGAAACAAGACTGTATATTTTTATAAGCTGCCGGAACAAATTTTCATTATGCTGTACCTGTTACATGAGGACACACTGCTTTTTTTATTAATTGGTTTTACGCAGTGTGTCCAAAGATAAATAGCCTTTGTGTGGCGCAGGTGTTTCTCTTATTTTGTGGCCTTTATCTTTTTTTTAAATGTCAGCAGAGCTTTGAGCTGCACGATGCAGTTTATAACCTGCCTCCACCCCCCACAGCACATCATTCGTGGGAACCGACCGATCAAGGCCGAGATGGCACACCAGCTGTACGTGTTGCAGGTGCTGACCTTCAACCTTCTGGAGGAGCGCATGATGACAAAGATGGATCCCAGCGATCAGGTCTGTTGACAGTGGGGGACAAAAAAAAACTGTTTTGCTAATTTGACTTTTTAACCTTAATTCTGTTGTATTTAGTTGCATATGCACAACTGACCACTTTATTAGGAGCACCTGTTCATTTGTGCAATTATCTAACCGGCTAATCATGTGTTAGCAGCCTAGGGCTTAAAATCACACAGACGCAGGTCATGAGGATCAGTGAATTATGAATCTCGATTTCAACCCGCAGATGGTGGGTTGGAATTTGGCGTAAATGGCATGAGCCTTTTGGCCCAACCTGTGTTGTGTCAACAATTGAGGCTGGTGGTGGTGTGATGGTGTGGGGAATATTTTCTTGGCACACTTCGGTCCCTAATACCAATTGAGCGTCATTTGAATACCATAGCCACAAATTCTTTTCAAAACTGGTTCCATAAACATGACAACAAGTTCAGTGACCTGCAGATCTCGATCCAATAGCACCTTTGGGATATGGTAGAACAGCACATTGGGAGCATCTCTGTATTAGATTGGTGTTTCTATTAATCTAGCCGGTGTGTGTAACAGAATATTCACATAAAATACCTCTTGAATATTCTGGCCTCCATTTATTTTCCAATATGCTCACTTTGTTCTGTTCTAGTTAAATTAATTTTTAAATGATCCAATTAACAGATTAGATTATTAAATGACACAATTTGATTTATATTTGTAGGAATTTATGTAGCTGTCTGTAAAAATTTATATTAGGTCCCATTTTCCGCGATTCAGCGTCTTCTGCCTGTTGTCATTGTCTCTGTGTCCTCCCCATAGACACAGCGGGACATCATCTTCGAGCTGCGGAGGATCGCCTTCGATGGAGACAGCGACCCAGGGGGCACGGAGAAGCGCAGGGCCATGTATACCAAGGACTACAAGATGCTTGGGTTCACTGTCAGTGTCACTTTCACTGAGAGTCCCTTTCTTCTGTCAGCAAATATCTGGTGTCTGTCATTAGACCTCTGGAAAGGGAAAAGGAACAATCTCTCTGTGTTTCTGTCTGTCTGTCTCTCTGTTGCTCTCTCTGTCTCTGTGTCTCTCTCTCACTTACTCACTTACACACGTGTGCTCCCAGGTCTAGATGACTAGTGCTAACATTTGTGTGTTTGTGTGTGTGTGTGAAGCGCTTGTGGCAAATATCAAGTCTGTAGCATGAAAAACAAAGCTGTGCATAAAGAATAAACAGACAAACGGCCGTGTAGATATAGAGGTGAAACAGTGACTCAATACAAACGCAGTCAGTTATTTGTTGTTAGTGGTCAGTGGATATGCTGCTTGTTGTGACTTAGCAACTCCTTGTGATCGCACGTGCACCTCAATGTCCCCGTTCTCCTGCAGAACCACGTGAACCCGGCCATGGATTTCACGCAGACGCCGCCAGGGATGCTGGCTCTCGATAACATGCTATACCTTGCAAGGCTGCACCAGGACACCTACATCAGAGTGAGAACTGCCAGTGTTCCTCATGACTCCTTTTATCTGGTCATCAAGTAATTTTTCTACAAAATGACAATCAATTTAAAAAAATCAAACACATAGTATTTACTTTTTTTTAAATAATTTTTTTTGGAGAGTTCAAACTACAAAATGTACAATTTAGTTACATTATCAATGCCAAAGACATGTAAACCTCTCCTTTTATTAACCCAAACATGCAGAAGATAAGATTGAAAGGGATATCATGTAAAATATGCAGCCATCCCTTGATTTACATGTTTTCACTTTAACACAATTGAATTTTCAAAGCCATTACTCGATTTATGTGCTCATCTGCCCAATACAACACGCTCCAGGAAAAAAAAATTGGTCAATAAAATAAAAGAATTCCAACAGTAAACTGAGGGATGGCTGCATCCCCCCCCCCAGATCAGAATGGACTCGCATTGACAGTTGTCAAGCGTCACCAAGCTGTCCATCTCGATAGTTGTAATCTCGCCATTCATCATTTCTGACTTTATTTAAAAAACTATTAAAACACTACAATAAATAGTTAAAACCGTCATGTAACAGATAAAACTCCATTATAAAATCCAAGATTAAAACAAGACGTACAAAATACATGAGGGATGGCTGCATTTTAAAAAATTCCATGTTTAAAAAAAAAAAAAAAAAAACAAAAACCATCTTAATGCAAGTATATCCAACGTACAAGTCTTTGAGTTACAAGCTTTCTCATACCGGCTGAATTAATTTTCCCATTTATTAATTTAAGTAACACGCTCAAAATGGCTGACAGACACTTTTCTGGAATGCACTCGCTTCCGATAATTCCCTGTTCCCTTAAAGCAGTACTTTCACGTTATGCCTCCAGTTTAAGATATTTCATCTTAGAAGCTGATTTCCAGGAACGGATTACGGTCATCAGTGGGAATATCCATATTACCGACACTTTTAAAAAGTCTTTAGTGTGTAAGTGGATTCTGGGAGCTTCTTGACTGAAATCTAGCAGTAGTCTGCTAGCATGTCCCTTGCTCCTGGCCCTCAGGTTATGTGGAAAAAAGTTGAATCAACCAAATGTATCTAAAATGACATGTTGTACCTCATAGCTTCATATGTTTCAAGCATTCTAACAAAGAAACCTCTAACTTTAAGCACTTTAGTTTCATAAGATTTACATGTGAGATCATTAAAAAAACTTTATGTTGACATTATGTACATCCAGTTCTGTAATAATTACATATTTATATGTTGTGGCAAAATTCTGTCATGTCTGAAGCGGAAGCGAATTGACCTTTCCCCCTCCCGACCCCCAGATCGTCTTGGAGAACAGTAGCCGGGAGGACAAACACGAATGCCCCTTTGGCCGCTGCGCCATCGAACTGACACGCGTGCTCTGCGAGATCCTGCAAGTGGGGGAACTGCGTGGGTATCGAGCCCAGCGTCTAGTCCTGTATTGCCCGGGAGGCCAAGGTCCCCCGCTTGCTGGAGGTGTTACGTGTTCTCTGCTTCCATTAAATAGTTTTTCTTCTTCCCTGATCAGCAAATGAGGGCTGCAATGACTACCACCCCATGTTCTTCACACATGACCGTGCTTGGGAGGAGTTCTTCTGCATCTGCATCCAGCTCCTCAACAAGACCTGGAAGGAGATGAGAGCCACCGCAGAAGATTTCAACAAGGTCAGGGCTGAGGCCTCCTTCCTGGGGTTGGTGGTGGCACTGAGGTTTGGTAGCATTTTTCTGGTCAACAGGTGGCGTAGTGATTACCACTACTTTCTTTTACTTGTAGGACCCAGGTTTGAATCTCACCTTCTGTTGAATTCCCAGCTGAGTCACAATACAGACCCAGGCGTGCACTTTACTCACTTAGTCTTTGAGGGCTTCAATAGAAAGTTTAAAATCTGTACTGAGAATGAAATTCCAGGATGTATAAGGTATGAAATAATCATAATTTCACACGTGGCTTTGAATACTTGGGTTTTCATGTGGTCTTTCTTTAGAACCAGGCCAACAGAGCCAGTTAATACAGACCAACAGCTGGGACAGTGGCTAAAGCTTCTCAATGATACACTTAAAAACGTTGCACTGAAAATTAATGACTTCCTATACAGTTGTGCAGTTGATAGCAAGTATATTTACTGCTTTTTTTTCAAAGCAAGCTTGTGTTTCACAGACCTCCTGCAGCCCATCTAGAAGGAAACAGGTGTTTATAAAACTGTTTTGATGTAGGTGTCCTGGTGCAGCCTTGCACAGCCGTTTGAGATGATTTGTTTTGAACGGCAATGATGCCAGTGCACTAATGATGTTGGCTGCTGAGAGTATGATCCATATGCAGCTCTTTCTAGTCCAAAGCAATGAACTGAAGTGTGGCTGATTTTCAGAAATGCACTTTGCGAGCAATTAGGGGCGTGAAGCTACAGTTACTGCCGCAATCGATGTCGCAACCCACACATTACATTCGCTTCATTTGCGTCCCATACAAATGTGTAGTAGCAGACTGACTACTTAAAACCAGAGATATGGAAGTAAGTGCGGTGTTAGTTTGTGGATGGTGCCATGTGGTGTCTGTTGGTGTCAGCTGGTACAAATGCTTTTTTTTGTGGTTTAAAAAAAAGTGCTTATCTGGTCTTCTCAGCTGATCAGAGATCTAAATAGTTGAAAATTGCAAATATGAATTGTGTCATTTGCTTTTGGTTGAAAGTGGTTTAGGCTGTAAATGTGATAAATGTGGAAGGTTTTGCTCATTGGTGTCAACGGGCAGGTGATGCAGGTAGTCCGGGAACAGATCACCAGGGCTTTGGCCATGAAGCCTGCCTCCCTGGACCAGCTGAAGAGTAAATTGCGGGGGCTCAACTACTCAGAGATCCTGCGGCTGCGGCAGTCCGAGAGGATGAGCCAGGACGATTTTCAGTCACCGCCAATCATGTGAGCCCACCCACGCTGGTGTCTCCGCCTCCACATAGTTCCATTTCCACTACTTTTTTATAGTAGCTCCTGATGCGGTAGCCAGTCAGCTTATGAATTTTCAATAATGCATTTTCCAGTTATTTCTTTCTGATTGCATTTTTACTGATCTATTTTCTCAAATATATCCTTAGCAGAATGATAATGACCTGTGTTTACAGCCCAAGTTAATAGATGGGAGTAAAAAGCACCCAGACAGAATAAGAACCTAGAACTGCCCAAATTGAGCCTTTTTCCACGTGTTTACAGCTTGTCTAGTGTATGTTGGTCATCAGTAAATCAGGCCATGAATGTTGCAGTTGTTAGAGATGACTCTATCAACAGTCAGCACTGAGTAGTAGAAAAAAAATGTATTTTCAGTCATTTAAAATCATTTGTTTTAATGAAGCTTGAAGTTGCCAAAAATAAAGATGGTCTTGCAAAGTGTTTTCTTGTTACAGCTATATTTGATGTTTTTATTTGATGTTTGTTTAAGCTTTTATTGCTTAGTGAAAATGTCTTTGGTGTTCCAAACAAAGTTCTGGTCCCAACAGTGTCTATAAACTGTGGAGTCACAGTATGTATAGCATAAGACTTTGTTTGGAGAAATTTCAATATCTTATGTTAAAAACGTTTGTTAAATTATATTATAAATTGTTAACTTCAACTGTAAATGTGGAAGTGAGGAGGAGAGACAAGGACCTGTAATCATACTGGCCAGTGCTGGGGTTTCAGGAAAACCGTGATACTTGTTAAATATGTCCTTCTGCTGTGTCCCTCAGTGAACTCCGCGAGCGGATCCAACCTGAGATCCTGGAACTGATCAAACAACAGCGCCTGAACCGCCTCTGCGAGGGCAGCTGTTTCCGGAAAGTCGGCAATCGCCGCCGACAAGGTGTGACCCACCGCATCTTATTTAGTCTGCTGTTGTTGCCTGTTCCCTTTTGGGGGGGTGGGGGGTACAACAGAATGAGCTCTCCTGGCTCTTTCAGAACAGTCAGTCACCAGTTTTGGTCATTGTTTAATTTGCAGCAGGCGATTTAGTTTTTAGAGTCGCTTCTGCTGAAGTTTTCCTGATCAAGGTATTTATCCTGAACTTGGACAGTAAAAATTACCCAGCTGTACAAATGGGTAAATCAGTGTAAGCATAACATAGTAAGTTGCTTTAGAGAAAAGTGTCAGATAAATGTACATTTGATATAACCCGACGTTGATCACTTCCCTCCTCCTCATCTGGTTGTCTGCAGAGAAGTTCTGGTTCTGTCGTCTGTCCCTCAACCACAAGGTGCTGCACTATGGAGACCTGGATGATCCTCCTCAAGGCGAAGTGCCTTTCGAGATGCTCAGCGACAAGAGTGAGTGCACCTCGGATGAGCCTCGCACTGCGTATGTGTCCAGCCTTTACAAGTAGAGTTCTAGTGTTTGCCATCAAGTGTAGAAAATGGTGCCCCACCTCCTGCTGTAGTGCCTCCGATCAGGGTAGTTACTTTGAACTGATGCAGTAAAAATGAACCTGCTCTAAGTACCTTAGGGTACAAACCACACACTGCACATCTGTTTGGAAAAAGGCACCTGTAGAATGACTTAATAAACCATGTTCTGCTGCACTTCCACTTAATCGTCAGTTTGGTTCTCTCCACAGTCCCGGTGTCGGATATCAAGTCGGTAGTGATGGGGAAGGACTGTCCTCACATGAAGGAGAAAAGTGCACTAAAGCAGAATAAGGTGCGTCCTTAACAAACCAGAAGAGCATTTGCTCACAGCTGTAAACTATGCAGCACGTGGCATCGTGGTTAGAGCCGTTCCTCTGTAGGCAAATGACAGTGGTTTGCAGTATGGTTGATCAAGGCCTGAACTGATACAGTAAAATGATCCAGCTGTATAAATCACTGTAAGTACCTTTGTATACAAAACAAACAATGTAAGTTGCTGTGGACAATTGTCCGATTATATTAATATAACAACAACAACAACAACAACAATAATAGTGTTAATAACGGTATTTTCTCTTTGGGTTTTGTGTGTTCAGGGGTTTCTCAGTAGTTGAGAGTATTTATGAATTTATTTTTTGCAGGAAGTCTTGGAGCTTGCCTTCTCCATTCTGTATGACCCTGATGAGGCCCTCAATTTTGTTGCTCCCAATAAGTATGAGGTGAGACGTTGGCACCTAATTACACAAATTTTATTCCCAGGTGTGTCATTTGCTGCTTTTTGTGTCTGCAGTAAAAACGATTAAAATATTTTGAACAGTATATATGTCCTGCCACGGATTCATTGTGTACAATGAATACTAGTGAACTTGGGTTGGGCCTCTGATCTGAAGTTTGTCCGTGCCTATTTAACCCAGTCTGAAGTTCTTCATGGTAGCGCCGTTGTCCTTCTCATGCAGTACTGTGTGTGGATCGATGGGCTCAGCGCACTGCTGGGCAGAGAGATGAGCAGTGACCTCACGCGCAGCGACCTTGACACGCTCATCAGCATGGAGATGAAGCTCCGCCTCCTAGACCTGGAGAACATTGCCATTCCTGAGGCTCCGCCCCCCGTGCCCAAGGAGCCCAGCACTTACAACTTTACCTACAACTACGGCTGAGGAGGGCAGAGCCGGGAGCAGGGGAGGGGCTTGAAAAATATGGGAGCGCAGGGAAAAGTCTGCCCCCAAATGTCTCTGTAAGGGAAACGCCAAAATTATTGGTCCGCTATGGGCCATGGAAATATTGAGGCATTTTGATAATATGCACTCGTTCCCTTTTGCATATTTGTATAACATTTGTTACAACATTCGAGTAACCCATCACTACAAAGCCTTACCAGCTGCCGTGTCGAGAAAATTCAAACATCTATATTTTTCTTTTTGCATATTTGCATTATTCTACATCATGGAATTACCAGTGATCTAACAGAGCTGTTGTCTTGACAGCTTTTTACTTGTGTTGACCAGTACTGTAGGGGGTCGGGTCTTTTATAATGTTTACCTTCGGTATCGATCCCCTTCCCTCCACCTCCTCCTTCTGTACTAATCTTCATTGATGTTTGTTAATCAGAATAAAATCTATTTTTGTAAAGGATTATGCGAAACCAGCCCAGCACTGAAAGGGAAGTTTTATTGTGTGCAGCCGTAGTCTTTCGACCGAGTATTTTTCGGAGCCGTCCGAATAATAACGTTATCGAAACACTAAGGCTGAACTGACCACCTCTGAGTACTTTGGAAATACTGTTTGTTTGCCTTCTTTGTGATTGACACTAATTATGTAGTTGGTGGTGGCCATGCGCTGAAATTCTCTGCAAAGAGCATCCGTGATGCTTTCAAGCACTGAGGGGGGCCTTTAGGGCACGGTGCTTAAATTGTAATTTGTTCTGTTACCAGGGCCGGGTCTATGCAGCAGAAGAACAAACAAATTTGATATTATTTGGTACTGTTGCTTGTTTAGGAAAAGTGATGGTTTAGTATTGCTCACTATGAGGACGTATGGCAAGACGTCCCGTGAAGGTTACTTTATTGAGAGAAACTGCACCGGACTCAGCTTGGAAGGTAACGGCCCTAACCACTACGCCACCTGCTGCATGAGGTGTCCTTTTCCTGGTCTTCTGTACGTCTCCTGTGGAGAGCACTGATCTCCGGGATGTAACTGAATGGCGACCAGGGTTGAGCAGCGGTGCGGAAATCACCACAAGTTTGTGAGTTTGAATCTGTGCCAGATCCGTGTTTCACCCTCTGTCTGCACATTAATACCTGTTACACTTTTATTACCCTAAACAGTGTTCTCACTGTGGAAGTTCTTTTATTTGAGTTTCTCAGCTGATGGTCACCTCAGACTTAAAGACCACACTTGGTTTTTTAACTCAGTGCTCACAAATCTCGCAGGTTAGCTGCCGCTGGGTATTATCCAAAGTGATCTTTTTCATAGGTACTGTCTCGACCCACCGCAGGTGAAGGGATTCAGCACCATGTTTCTGTCACATACAGTCTAAGGGATGGGACATCTGTATAGTGGCTGTGAAATTTTGGTACTATTTCACCAACTCAGACTTGAGTAACCATGATCTTGTGAATGCTGGTAATTATAGTGCTCTACATGTTGTTCATAAGCAAATAAGACATAGTGTTTAACCATATATATATATATATATATAGACATATATGAGATATGTATATTTTGTGTTGCCTTATTGAGACAGTTGTACCGAGTGAATAAATCAAAGTGGAAATGTTTTGTGTTTGTATCCGACCTGCAGCACCTGGCCACTTTGTCTTAATACTGGCAGTAGACTGTACCAGAACCAACAACCACACATGTCTTCATAAGGCTCATTCTAAAGGTATTTTAATTTCACAGTTTTCTTCTTAGTATCTTTTAATAGAGGACATGTTTTGCTTACAGTTACAGTTACAAAGCAGTTATTACCAGGCTGAATGTACTTTTTTTCTCGTGGAAAACAATTTAGGTCCAGTAACCCAAATTTAATAACCAGTAACCAGGAGTGGATGGATGGAGCCTGTGTTAGAAGTGATGGTGATGTATGGAATTGAGTTATCGCTCATATGTTTTCAATAAACAGTTACGTTGGAATGTAACTTCGCCACATTAAAAAAAAATTGTAAAACCTGAAAATGAGTTTTCCAGCTAATAAAAAAACTAATAGATCCTAATGTAAATTGCCTCTGCCTCTTATAATAATTCACTTTTAAAATTAGATGTTTTATTCCACTTGAGTCTCGGGACAGAACTGCAGACTGTCTGTTCACAAGGTGTGTGAGTCATCGTCCTCCCTGATATAAATAATTGCAATGAAATTACGTCATATGGAGGCGAACTACAGCGACTACGTGTATTACTGACAACTACGGTTTCCGACATCCTTTGCGCTAAGGTCGGTTACGCACACAACCTAGTTAACAGGCGACGGCTACAGGTCCCGACAAGCTTTGCGCCACGCATTTTCGCGTTTTGAGGGTTAACGTTTTTTGAGGACTACACGTCCCGACAGCCTTTGGACGTTATTTGGTCCGCAACTACAGATCCCGACGGTCTCTCTAGCGCGCTTCAGCAGGTCACCGTCCTAGATTGGTTCGATAGCGGCAAACGGCTCAGTCGCCCACAGGACTTTAATAAAAATTGTGTTCTGTTTCCCACCTGATGACCTGTTTGGATGCCGCTTCGTTTCGCGTTTTAATATGGTGAGCAGGCGGTGGTAACGAGTGGTACAGATGGCTACACCCCGCAGTGGGTGAGGCAGGATGTGGCCGCCCGTGGAGCCCACCGGCCCGGCCGAGGACGCGTCCAGCCCCGGGGTTCCGTCTGGCTCTCCGAGACCCACCAGAGCCTATTAAACCGTCATATTTGCTGAAGTGTCTGATGTCGGAGGAAGAGGAGGAGAAGCCTTCATACCGAGTGAAATGAGACGGAGATGGACGTGAGGAAGTCGCGGAGCGATGGCGGCGCGAGCGCGCTGGACGGCGGGAGACACGGTGACAGAACCAAGTCTCTTACAGTTAAAATGTTGTCTTTATTTATCATATCTTTTGCTTCTCACCTGTTCGTTTGCCACCATTGTCCACACGCGGTGAAAAACACCCTTTTCTGCACGATCCTGCTCGCTGGGAACTAACTCTCTTCTAGAGAAGGAAAGTGCATAATTTGCGACTCTTTTCCGTTTATACCGTGAAAAGAAATATGACGAAGATGAGAATCCGCTGACGATCAGTGACGTGCAAAGTCGAGCAGCGTAATTTCTACTCACATTCAGCATTTACTGAATTTATTAACATTTATTATATTTGTTACCTGTGTACATAATTGTATATGAGTGTGTCTATATAATGGTGTACTTAACACTGGACTGTTAGTGTGTTTAAGCTAAAGTCGGGGCCCAGGACGTATTCTGATCACAGCTGTTTAGGTTTCTGTTCGTTTTTCAGTTCCATTCATCATTATTAATAGTCATATTGCCAGACAGTATTGAGGTGAGACTTTTGCCCAAGGGGTCTTGCGGTGCTTGATGTGCTGCAGTGAGCTGGTTATTTAGTCATCCACAAAACAGCACGGATGAAAACACACACGGTCGGTCACACGCTGAGGCGTCTTCGGTCCTCGTCACCCGTGTTGCTCTGTGCAGCGTTTTGTTTGAAGGGAAAAAACAGTTGGAAGTGTTTCTGTGATCTGTTAGTTTACATCAACAGTGTCCTTTAAGTTGCACTTTAGGTCGGTTTCCATGCTTAGACCTCCAGGTGACACAGATGTCACATATCAGCCTTGTTTACCCAGACAAACAGCTTGCAAATACCCAGACAAATAGAAATAAAATGTTGAAACTGACACTAGGAGACAGTTTTCTTCCCACCTTCCAATGCTAAAAAGGGCCAAAGTGCTGCATCTACCATCACGAAGTGTGCTGTATATTGATATTTCCCCCTAAAAATAATGTCGATGACAGTTAAAGGCAATTGATCGAAGGCATTCAGTCTTGTTCAGCTGGGGGCCAAAGATTAAATTCTGTTTGACTTTTAAAGAAAGTATAGATGAGTAAGCAGTCTTCTCAGGGCTGTAGAAATCGGGCAGTGCAGTGCTGTGAAAAATATGTTCAAGGATCGAGGTTCACTTAGTCATTGTGCCTCATGCAGGTGTGCAAGAGAGCAAAACAGTTTGTCTGGGATCACGGTGCGCAGTACACTAAACAAACAGCACGACGACAAGTCAGCAGAGACAAACTGAGCAGATAAGCAGATCGAAAAGGCAGATGGAACAATAGGTCAATAAAATTATGAATAAAGGAAGTGCTTTTACCTTTAACCTAGTATGAGATGTTTATATTTTTGGGCAGTGAGCTCTAATTTTTGTTGTAATTGATATAAAGGGTGAACTATTGCTTCAAGAGAGTCTCAATCTCTCACTTAAACGCCAGGAATAACACGCGCTACAAGAAATGCCTCTTTGTACCTTTAAAGGTTGAGCTAAATGCAGCTGTGCAGGTTTAGCAGTGTGTCTGTGTATAAAGTGTCCGGTAAGAAGACGTGGGCATAACTCAATAGGACTTGCTTATGTCTTCAGGCAATCCGTGCTGTTCCTTCAGGTTTTGTAGGGCTGCTAGAACAGCACTTGGGCTCCTTTTAGAGTCGGGGTGAAAGGGGAGTGGAGCGTATTTCTCTCTCTCTCACACACACACACACACACACACACAGTCTGTGTGCCTCTCTCTTCTAAACTGGGTCACTGGTTTAAACACACACTCAATTCAAGGCCGTTTGGCTGTCCAGAGCGTTTATTGCATTTGTTTTTCAGGGACAGGTTGGAGTATAGCAAAGCGGGTAGCATCACGGACGGAGGGTTGCTGGTTCAAGTCAGGCTGGAGTGTGGCCTTCTAGCTTATAGATTTGTTTAAATTTTATTGCTTAAGTAAAAACTTCTCTTGTATAAAAAGCAGAATGTGACAGTTAAGCTTTGTCAGTGTCTTTGGGTAAAAGGATCTGCAATAATGGGGCTAATAGAATCTCTTTTTGGATTGATCCGGGTGGCTGTGGCTGCAGACTGGGGCTCGAAGAGGAGGAGGAAGATGGCCGAGATCTCGCAGGCCTTGAATGCGACCCCCGTAGATGTGGCCTCGTTGCGGAGAATGGCCATTAGCGAAGGGGGACTGCTGACGGACGAGATCCGGCGCAAGGTGTGGCCAAAGCTGCTCAACATGCAGGTGGACAACCTGCCTGAGAAGCCAGGTGGGGCAGTGTGCCTGTAAAATTAACTAAAATGTTCATATTCCCCTTTAAGTGAATTCTACTGTGTGAAAGAAGCACATTTTTGTGGCTATCTCTAAATGGACCTGGCAGGAATCTCACAGGCTTCTGCTTTTCTTCTTTTAGGGAAAGATTTGCGTGTGAACAACAAGGACTACAATCAGGTGTTGCTGGATGTACAGCGCTCTCTGAGGAGGTTCCCGCCTGGTCAGTGTGTGTCATTCGCCTTTAAGCTGGTGTTTGAGGAAGTAGAATTGTCATTTTTGGGCCTCAGCAGAAGCCTTTTTCAGCTCTAAAGTAACAGTAAATGTTTTGGTGAAAGATCTAGAGGTAAAAATGGTAAAAATGTAAGAAAATTAAACAGTTTAATTAAACTATATAAACTATATGTATATATATTCACTGAATAATGAATTCTGTGCTCTCTGCATGCATGTGTGTGCGCACACACACGCACACACACACACACACTTGCATTTTGTTAGACTGTTGCTATGTGTTTTCAGATAAAATAGCTGAGCAGCCCTCACTTGTTAAATCGTATTACTGTGTGGCATCTGGGTTACTGGGCTCTGTAACCAGGGACATTTGCAAATCGTTCAGTGCTCAAGGGTCCAGAAGGAGCCTGAACATCCTGTCTGGAAGGGGGGGGGGGGGTTGGACTGCTGCTCACCAGCGTTGTTCTGACTGAGAATCAACCCACTAGACATGTGGAGCTGAATTTCACAAGCCCTCTTTTGAAAGCAGGCAAATGGTTATTTTGGGCAGATGTATAATGTAGGTGCTTTTTAAGTATTTGTGTTAACCAATTTTATCTGACACTTTTCTCCGAGGCACCTAACAATGTTAGGTTTCTGTACTAAGTTAAGCAATCCGGGGGTCCAGCCTCATCTTCTGCTGCAGTACCTTTGAGTAAGGTGTTTACCCTGAAATAACAGTAAATATTACCCTGCTGAATAAATGGGTAACTAATTTTAATGTACAAACCTAAAATTCTAAGTTGTTTTAGAGAATTGTATCAGATAGACTGTCAAACATATATTTGTTTAATTATGATGATCATAATTGGGCTTCACTTGCAGTGTGTGTTGCCATCTGTCCAAAGATTGATGCTGTGCTCCATGTAGAACGCTAACACACTGGAACCTTGTCAGCCATCTTTGTTTAAAGTGCACCATGTTTTTGCCCCACCCCCACCTGCGTAGGCATGCCAGACAAACAGCGTGAGGGTCTGCAGGAAGAGCTCATTGACATCATCCTGCATGTGCTGCAGCGCAACCCCCAGCTACATTACTACCAGGGCTACCATGACATTGTGGTCACCTTCCTGCTCATTCTTGGTGAACGCCTTGCCACCGTCTTGGTGGAGAAGCTTTCGACACACCACCTCCGGTAGGACGCGCCGTCGTGGACTCTATTATCCGGGTGCAAACATCAGGGCCCTTGGGGTATTTGGTCTTCGCCTCACTTATTGTTTCATAGAAAATGACATCAGGTGAAGATCAGCTGCTCGCCAATTAGTGGCTCTTTTATAAATGGTTTATGTTTTTATCAGTTTCTTCTTTGCATACAGAGGTGGTAAACTGAGGCGCTCAAGCTTCTTGGTTGTATTCTTTTTTTTTTTTAAATTGTACCCAGCGTCAATAATCCGGTTATTCACAATGATGTGTAGGCGATTAGAAGTAACTGCATCGCTAGTTGTGTCACAGCTCCTGTGCTGTTTTGGTTTGTTGGTTTGAATTCAGGTCATTCTGTGCAGTTTGTGTGGGTTTCTTTCAGGTCCTCTGGTTTCCTCCCATAGTCCAGACATGTGTGTTTATGTGGATTGGTCACTATAATGCCCTTTTGTGTGTATTCTGGAATTTTTTTTTTTTTGATTGTGCCTGCAGTTCTGGCTGCTGTGATGGTTTGCTGCTGTTTTGGCAGGGATTTCATGGACCCCACCATGGACAACACTAAACACATTCTGAACTACCTGATGCCTATCATCGAGCGGGTCAACCCTGAGGTGCACGACTTCATGCAGGAGTAAGCACAGAACTGACAGCACTCCGAGTCTGTGCAATGCTGCACTGCTGAACAGGGTCAGGAGGAATGCTGCAAAAAGTAGAAGCACACCAGGGAGGCAATGGCCTTGATTGTTCAGGAGTTGACCTGGCTGATGATCCAAATGTTGAATTGTTAGAAAACAGATGCATGAGTGAGCTGGCAGAGTGAGATGCCTTCACCTCCTGGTGGTGCTTTCTGTCCGTAGGGCTGAGGTGGGCACCATATTTGCCCTCAGCTGGCTCATTACCTGGTTCGGCCACGTGCTCTCAGACTTCCGCCACGTCGTGCGGTTGTATGACTTCTTCCTGGCCTGCCACCCTCTCATGCCTATTTACTTCGCAGCTGTGGTGAGTCTTTGAGAATTCAATTTTGCTTTTATTAATTTTATTTCAAACAGTGTGTCTCATTTTCATAATGCAGCTGTGTGTTTAATAATAGCTCTGCAAGATGTCAAGTGCTTGCACAACTTCAGGCTTCTGTTCCGGATGGAAAGTAGTCAGGAAACAGGAATGAAATGTACCCTAACAGATAACATGGTGAAGGTGGTTTTTAACGGTTATTTATAGTGAACATATAATTAACTGCTCAGCATTAATCCCTGTAACCATTCCAAGCTGCGGAGAGAAATGTGAGCATTGTTCACTTATCCTGGGGGGCTGCCAAGCTGGAAGCGTAAGGTTATGTCATCTGACTCATCCTGCTTCTTAACGTGTCCGGAAGGTGTAAAATTTTATGTACTTCACAGATCTGTGGCCAGAAGGTTGTGGGATTGAATCCTGGAACAAAGTGCTGTGCATATGAAGACTGAAATAAAGATTCTCTGAAAAAGAGGTTCTAGTAGCTCAGTTGAGCGTGAAGGAGGATTGTGTTTGACTGTGTGTATCGACTCCTGCAGATTGTGCTGTACCGTGAGGAGGAGGTGCTCGACTGTGAGTGCGACATGGCCTCTGTCCACCACCTCCTCTCCCAGATACCCCAGGACCTACCCTACGAGCTGCTCATCAGCCGGGCCGGTGACCTCTTCGTCCAGTTCCCCCCGTCCGAGCTGGCAAAGGAGGCGGCGGCCCAGCAGGGTGAAAGGTGAGTGAGCTGGGTGTGCAGTGATCCTCTCTCAGTCTCTCTCTCACACACACACACACACACATACACACACTCACACTCACACTCAGTGGGTCTCTACTCTAAACCCATACATGGCCTACAGGTTCTCCACTGAAGCCCTCATTAGTTAAATTAAGAAAATTATTTATTTGTTGGATCAAGAGCTTAGATGCACAAATGAAATGAACCCTTAAAAAAATCCCTTTATGAGGAGGCAGCAGGTCCCTGAGCCCACTGTGTGTGGGCAGCAGGTCCCACATCCACGACTGTATTGGTGCTGTGGACCTGCCCAGGACACAACCCTCAGATGATACAAAAGACTGCATTCAGTCTGGGGAGAAACGTGTGCTGAGCTACACAAACAAACAAAGCAGTAACTTTGTTTGAGGACATGAAACCCACAACAAACCTCAGAACGCGTGTCCCCTTCACCTTAAGGCTTGTCACAGTGGCACAACGGTGACGTCAGAATCCTCCACAATGTCTTACTTGTGCGGGTAAACACTTTTTTAGTGCTTTTTTGCTGAAGATGCCACACGAGTTTCCTAACCAGCCAGTCCACAGCTGGAACACACTGCAGTGGTAACAGCTCTAAGCCTTGGCATCTTCTCACATGATCTATAAACCACCCGCACTGCAGTCTGTCTGTTTGCTGCCCCATATCCCAGTTATAGTGTATATCACTTTAACCGGTGCTCCTCCTGCAGGACAGCAGCCTCCACCTTGAAGGATTCCAAGTTGGCGTCGACGCAGCAGCGGCCCAACATGGCATTACGGCACCGGAGGAAGGAGCAGGCCCCAGCAGGCGCCGAGCCGGGCACCGGGGCGAAGTCGGGAGTGGTGGCAGTGGTGAGGCCCCGAGCGCGGCGCTTCATCCGCCTCGCCATCGTGGGCCTCACGGTCGCTCTGGGGGCCGCGGCGCTGGCTGCGGTCAACACAGCCTTGGAGTGGGTGGGTGCCCAAACTGGACCTGCAGTTCTTCCCCTGAAGCCTGGACCGTGGTGACAGGACAGCAGCGGCTCCCATAAGGAACAACCGCAAGTCACCTGAGACCCGTTTTCTGTTCACCCTTATTTTGCACGAAGGACAAAAACAAGGAGAGCCTGAGTACCCTCAGAGGGAGCTGTGGACCCTCTTTTTGTTTACTGATGTAAATAAAATAATTAATGTATGGCTAATGGAGGTTAAACTATGCAGATAGTGGCTCTAGCAGGACTGAGAGAGCTGTTGGGCGTGGTTTAGGGGTGTTGTTCTTTCGCTGGTCGTGGGGGAGGATTTTACTCACCGAGCCCATATAAACACGGTAATTTACCTTCTCCCCGTTTCGCCGGAATTGCGAATCACAACTCAGGCTTCCATGTCTGAAAACAAATGAGACCAAAAGCACTAAGATGGCTCCACCTGTGTACATTTGGAACGGAAGATTTTATTTTTATTTTGATGTCAGTTTGAATCCTGTATTTCTGTGTTGGCGCACAGACACTGAACTTGTACCTGAGGTCCCTTTCAGAAGCACCCGTTTTTTTTCAACGTGCGAACGGGAGGAGGTTGCTTGGGGGGGTGCACTGCGTTTTTTATCCCCTGAAGAGTCCTCACACAGCCCCTGCTAAATGTGCTTGTTGTTGCAGGAAACGCAACCGAAACGTGTCGTTTGTTTGATCACTTTGTGAAACTGTGTGGAAGCTGGATTCGGGGTTCAGTGTCCCACACTCTGCTGTTCGGTGTTATATTCAGACTAACTGTGTCATCTCTCACTGTTAAACTAAATACAGCAACATTTTGAGGGATTTCTGTGTGCGACATGATGCTATACGCTGTCCCGTGGGATACATCCTCCCGATGGAACGTCTCTTCGCGGTTGTTGAGAGGTACCAGTCTGTGGGTTTGACTGCAGGGTGCAGCAGCTCAAAGTTACATTAGTCTGTTGTTGATGTTGGGTTGGCAGACACAGTTACCAGCACTGAACCAGTTTGGGAATAACTGTGTACAGGACCATCCCAACTGCACCAGCCTACAGTTGTGGGAAGCAAGTTTCTACAGCAAAGTCCAGAATGGGATCGGCACGCTGACAGTCAAGTGCAGGCTCTTTTAGATCCTTTTCACGTGTCACAAGTCATATGTCTCCAAAACCACATCACCCCTGTCTGCTCAGAGACCTTTAATGCCCCCTGGCTCTGGGGACACAGCAATGGATGTGGCAGCGGAGCAGCTGCACGTCTGGCCCAGCCGTAGCAGAGAGAAGCAGCAGGAGCTGGTGAAACATGAGGAGGACATGATCTTCAGCCGGGTCAAAATCAGAAACACTGAGATGTTTTCTTTTCCTTCTCATTTTTCTAGGCAACAACACAGAATTATGGGTTTGTATGACCACCAACTGTGGGTTTGTTTTTCTGGGGGGTGTGAGGAACAGGGTTGTGTGGCTGACAAGGTGTGAGGTGTTGCTTATTGTCTTGTCACGTTGTGATGGGTCTGCTGGTGTGCAGTAGAGTGTGGTGAGACTGAGCAGATTTCCTCTTCATCCCACAGGCCACCATCCTCAGGTCACCACTGCTCCCTTGTTTCTGAGAGGCTCCAAATCATCCTGGATGCTGATGGCAGGGACGCACTTTGGGGGTCCACAGCTCTTCCCTGCACGGGGCGCTCTCTTTCTTACCACCTACCACAGTATTTTCAACATTCCCCCACGATGCCCTAGGTAGGTGGGGAGTGGGACTGACCGCGCCGTTCTGGGCCTGGGCTCTGATCTGTTCCTCTTGACCAATAGGAATGTCCTCCTGATGAAACCCAAATATACGGCTGTCCCTCGATTTCCGACAAGCGTTTTTGCTAGAATACAATTTGATTTTAAACACTCAACTTATGCGCCAATCTGCATGAATCACAAAAAAATTCCCTGCTCACTTCATGTATGTGCTGGCTGTTCAACAAAAGTGAATATGATGATCTTTAGTGCTCTTGTACACGGGTGAATTTGGCCATATTTATAACACAGGTCAATACAGTAATATTTAATCCTACTGTACATCACTGAATAGAGTAAAATAGCTCAGAGTGTTCATACCGCTCCTAAACAGGTGAATACAGTAATATTTAGTGCTCTTTTGAATAAGGTAAGATAATACTTTTCTACATTTGTGAATACGGTGACACGCGGTGCTCTTGTAAACGGGTGAATACGGTGACGCTGAGTCCGCGCCTGCGCCGCTGAACGCGGGTCGTTTTAAACGCTGCAGCGAACAAAGCGCTTTTCCCCTCTTCCGGGGGAACCTGGGAAACTGTTCGGTCGTCCGTCTCGTGCTGCGCGCGCCCTGAGCGCGCGGGATCTCCCGCAGGTGAGGTGAGGTGAGGTGAGCCGCTCTCCTGCCTCAAACGCGTGTTTGACAGGCTGCGTGTTCAGCCTGTTGAGCAGTTCGCGCTTTACTGGAACCTCCTCTGGTTTCTCAGTCGGTGGGTTGGTTTTCTGACTGTCTTTGAAATGCTGTCAGTATTTATAGGAACACAAACACGCGGACTTCTGCTGCGACGCGCGAGCGGTGTTTTTATCACCAGTGTGTTCAGATGCTGCGCGAACTCGGCGGTGCTTTACTGAACGGGTGAATACGGTAATACTGGTGCTTTATTGAACGGGTAAATACGGTAATACTGGTACTTTATTGAACGGGTGAATACGGTAATACTGGTGCGTTATTGAACGGGTGAATACGGTAATACTGGTGCGTTATTGAACACGGTAAATACGGTAATACTGGTACGTTATTGAACGGGTGAATACGGTAATACTGGGACTTTATTGAACGGGTAAATGCGGTATTACTGGTACTTTATTAAACGGGTGAATACGGTAATACTGGGACTTTATTGAACGGGTAAATGCTGGTACGTTATTGAACGGGTAAATACGGTAATACTGGTACTTTATTGAACGGGTAAATACGGTAATACTGGTACTTTATTGAACGGGTAAATACGGTAATATCGGTGCTTTTTTGAACGCGGTAATACTGGTACTTTCTTACTGTATTTACCCGTTCAGTAGCGGTGCTCTTTTGGACAGGTGAATAGTGACAACCCCCAGGGGGTCACGCCGCAGGTGAGATCGGTGGGGACAGCAGGGCTTTACAGCCAGTAACTGTGAATAATTGTAACGGTTTGTTCTACTGTACATATAAATGCTCCAGTTCAGCATCATTTCTGCACAAGTGTCAATAACGACACCAGTTTCTCTTTGTTTATTAGCAGAGCCGTCGTCCAGTGTTGCCGTCGGCTGCTTCTTGTTTATATACGATTAGCCCCTCGCAGGGGTCCGGTGCTGTAGCCAAACTAAATACATTAATGTCATTCACACGTTTCTCTTTTTGCCCACCAGTTAAAACGGAGGGATGTGCGCGGGCCACGTGGAGGTGAGGGTCTTACACTCGCGTGGAACAAAGGAACCTGTTCTGTAGCCAGCAGATGGGTGGATTAGCAGGGAAAACCCTCCTGAACTGCTGTGACTTGCAGTAAGAGCAGCCCCCCCCCCCCCCCCAAACNAGATGGGTGGATTAGCAGGGAAAACCCTCCTGAACTGCTGTGACTTGCAGTAAGAGCAGCCCCCCCCCCAAACGAAAGGTATTGCGACATTTTTGACTAAATGTTGAAACCAACTTGATCTACAAGTTTCTACTGTTCACATGCAGAGCCCAGCAGCTTAATAAAGCGCCTTGTCGTGACCGATGCCCATAACATGTCCGTCTGCAGGGGCTCAAGCAGAACAAAGGTACATGATACCTGGTGAAGGGAGGAGCCTGTGGGGGTGGGTGGTTGATGCATGGCGTACTGCGGTAAGATGAAGGGTCACCCACTGTGCTCCAGACCAGCAACACAGCTGCTGCGTCTGGACACAGACCTCTAGCTCGACTAAAACAACCTGAATTTCAGTCAGACACAGCATTAAATACAACTTGTCCCCGAGAGCACAGCACACCTTGAGACTTCCAGCAGCACCTGAAATACTCAGCGGGTTACAAAACATGGTCACACCTCAGGAATGTGTCTCGTTCCTCAGCACTGACCTTCAGACACATGCAGATGTTCACCTTACCACGAGCTGAAGGAGATGCTGACAGACCACATCTGGCCAGCAGGTGGCACTCCCACATGTTGTAGGGGTAACAGGACCATCTCTACAGGCGGGGGCGGGGGGGGGGGTCCCCACCAAATTTAGACAAAAAACATGGTACAATATTAAAGATGAGAACAACACAGCAGCAGTGAGACTAATGGCCGGGGGGACTCAGATGTTTCTGAAAAACAAGACCCTGAAAGTAAATAAAAATGTGAAACAGTTCAACACCAGAAGCTCTACAGAAGTAACCTGAACCAGGTCCTGCAGGGGGCAGTGTGACACCTGTCTCACTCCTCATACTGATACTGTCATCCTTGATCGCTGGATGCCCTCCTGCCCCCCCCCCCCCCCACAAGCTGTGAGGAGAACCACAGTGACGCTGGGGAAGCCCCCGTCCTTCCTACGTGCTCAAAACATGAGCACCANCCCCCCCCCCCCCCAACAAGCTGTGAGGAGAACCACAGTGACGCTGGGGAAGCCCCCGTCCTTCCTACGTGCTCAAAACATGAGCACCAAATGAGCAGAACCAGGATCTTCAAAGCAGAGCAAGTTTTTTCCACTGTAACCCATTTTCACACTAAAGAGCCTGAGAAGTGACACCTGTCTGGTTCAGACATGCAGGGGAAGAAACACAAACATTACCTGTACTGTGCACCACAAACAGGCTGGCAGAGATGTGCTGCCCCCCCCCCCCCCCCCCCCC
>UFQX01000153.1:70399-220565 GCA_900497675.1 Arapaima gigas
GTGCTGCCCCCCCCCCCCCCACCCCCCACCGAGAACAAGGGACAGCGGCTTCAGGTAGTCGCAGCCCTACAAACAGGTAAATCACTGTTACTCATCTGCAATAAATAACAGACGGACAACAATGAGGCCATGAGACAGATGACCCAACTCTGTTAAACTAAAGGGACAAAAATGAGTTTCCACTGTGCAGGACAATGTATTTGGCACGAAGCTGCAGAGGTTTACCTGTGACACGCAGCTGCCTGGGGGTGAGGAGGACCCGTCCTGGGGAAGTCATCTCCACAGCAGGAGAACCGGCAGGTACCACACACCTGTAGCAGCCTGGAGGCTGTGCACTGAGGTCAACCGCATCTTCAGGCTACAATCAGAGAGGCGAGAAAATCGATGCACCTGGACTGGGTCGCCCGCGGTAACACAGCGTCTGCCAGTCTTCCGCACCGAGCCACATCAAGGCCTGTCAGAGAAGAGAGGTGCCATTAGTCCGGCTGTTCTTCTGACAAACACAAACGGTTGAAGGCTACAAGCCTGTGATTCTTCTCACCTGCTCAACAAGCTGAACAGAACCTCCAATCCCACCACCCAGACAGTGTCAGAAAAGCAGCAGCACAAACATGTAAAGCATGTATTTACCAAACTGGCTGAGATGCTCACACTCCATGCGAGGGAGAGGAAGGCTGTGCTTTGCAGTGTGTGAACTACGCACAGCTCAGGTCAAAAAGCAGGTAGCAGCTTCCTGCTAAAGTAAAAAGGAGAAACAAAAGCTTGCAGAGTTGAACTTTGATAAACTGCTCAAATGCATGATGCCTCTATGATCATCTATGAACTAATTCAAATCACGGATACAAACAAAGACTTCAATTTGGTTCGCAACACACACACACACACACACACACACACACACACACGTCCATCATTCCTGATGAGGAGCATCTTTACTTGCGTTGTGCCAGTGAGGATGAAGCTTTGTTCTTGTTTGTGGCGGTGGTGCTACTTGAGATGTTGATGTTGAAGTGTTGTTGTTACCATGGATACCAAGGTATATGACAGGGGCTCTGAATGTACAGCAACAGTGAGGACAAGGTTGGGGGGGGGGGTGTCCCGTGATGATGTGAGTTCTTTTCATCTGTCTTCTGTTCCTCTCACTGCTCCTTTGTGTCCTGTATCTTCTGGCTTTCAACGACGCCCTTCCTGTCCTCACCGCAGATCTCCGTGCTTGTTGGTCCTTTGTGAGCGTTTCCATGGACCCTCGGTCAATTCCGAGACATCTGAGCCAGGTCTTCAGTGTGTCCTAAACTTCAAGCTTCTGCAGCAATATGAGCACAGAGGAGGTGCTTTGGGAGATGTTCAGACATTCAGAATCATGGTGGCAACAGTGAAGCCCAATTTGCTTCAGCACTGAAGATGCTCTGCATGTCCAGCCACTCCAGGACTTCAAAGGTTGTGGTGCTTCCACACNGGAGGTGCTTTGGGAGATGTTCAGACATTCAGAATCATGGTGGCAACAGTGAAGCCCAATTTGCTTCAGCACTGAAGATGCTCTGCATGTCCAGCCACTCCAGGACTTCAAAGGTTGTGGTGCTTCCACACAGGAGATGTTTGGAGCTGGAGCCCACCACACACACACACACACACACACACACACGTTTCTTATAAAAGGCAGACAGTACCAGTAAAAGCAGCTCAAAAATATTAAACATGCAGAGTACCACAGCAAAAATATACCTCCATTAGATATGGGTATAATACAAAGAAACTGCAGTGAATAACAGAGTTCCATGAGTTCCCTTCAAATGAACCAAATAGGTTCTTTAACCAATGAGGCACCAGATGGGGGTAAACCATCTACTCGTTCTCTCAACAACTGCTCATCACAAAAGAGGAGTTTTACTCTTCACATGGATCTGTATGTCAGTAATCCAGAACCCAAAGGAGAAAACGCACGTGGGTGAGATGCAGTCACTGGGAAGACAAGTCTCTCAGACTCACAGGGCACTTTTCTCTGGTCACAGGCCTGTAAAGCCTCTGCTTGCGGTGTTGAATTAAGTTGCAGTAATCGGTACCACCAGTACAACTAATGTCAGCTAAGACCACTGTGGTTCTGTCTGTATTTGTTTTACCGGAAGGTTATATTTTTCTGGTTATTTTTGTCTGTGGCTCAAGGAAGAGTGGAGCACAACAAAACCCTTTTTACTGCTGACAAATGTTGAATCATTGCAGTCATAAAGTTACACATACTCCACGTTACACAGTTTTTACTGCACTTCACCGCAGAACAAACCCATCATCTCTTTGTAGGCAACTAAAGTGCAGTGGGGTCGAGATTTTACCACGGTGCTCTCTGCTGCGGCTCATTACGTTCTACTTTCAGCTGTGGAACTTTGTGGAGCACAAGTGAATATTGCCTCTGGTGCTCAGTGTCCTGTAAGGAAATAAGACTGGAAAAAAATGTGCAAAATGACAGTATCACATAATCACCAAACATCATTTTACGCAGGACAAGCGCGCGCGCGCACACACACACACACACACCATCTCCCTTCACCAACCTCACAGTAAAAAAAAAAAAACCTACAGTTTCAAATTCAACTCCAACCTGGGAGGTTTCTAATTCCATGAATGAATAATTGAAGTCTATTCAGTGCAGAACGAAACACTGGCGCACTTGCGATTTCAGGGTATATCACAAACGTGCTGTAAGGTAAGGGGGCCTCGCCAGGCTCCACAAACAGCCCCTGCCTCCAAGCGGAGCTCTTTAAAACAACACTCCCGGTGTACAAACTTGTGCAAATACAACGCGAGACGACTGGAGAGGGATCCCACCCCGCGAGTCACGAGCCTCGGGGGGAAACGGAGTTACAAACACGAGTCTGTTGGTAAAGCAGAAGGGCACCACACTCCTCCGACCGCGTCGCAACAAATAAATCTGAACTTAATCCCTTCATCTAGTCGTGGGTTATAAAAAAAATTACTGAATTATGTGTTTGGTTTTAAAAGGTCATACAGTGCAAGGTCTCAGCCCCCCATTGCTGGAAATACCGGGAGCCGCTAACATGAAGCGATATTAAAGAAAAGAAAAGTGTGTTTAAACGGTGCGTCGCGTCGACACCTCCCGCTGAGCGGTACACGGTCCGCTTCACCCGCCGTGTCACGGGGGGGTAACAGCAGTTTACTGTAACCTCGGTGGCTGTGAGGAAACGGCCTGTTGACCACAGGAACGAGCGGGTCAGAACGCGATCGCTTTCTGCAAAAGTCCCAGATACTGAGTAAAACCCGTCTGAGGGGCTCCGCACCGCCCACTAGCGGACAATGAAAATACGGATCGCTTTTGCTCTGCAACAGAGAAATTTCAGAAAAGGTGACGAAATTAAAACAAACCCCAAACTGTCTCTGCAAAGGTGTGAATCCTCACACAACGTCCATGTTGCCCAACTTCCGGCGCCGTCTACACAGAACTGGGATCATCGTAACGCCAAACCCGGCAGGCGGTCACCCTCACCTGGTCCCTGCGAGATGTTCCTCTCGCCCAAAGCCCAGCTTTACACTGCCTGAGGATCGCCGTTCGGAAGGCCAGGTTTCGCCATCCAGCGCTGCACTCCGACGCTCGATAAAGCGGCGTGGACGCCGGACAGGCTCCACGGGAAGATCCTCACTCGCAGGAGCTTCTCGATCCATAGCGGCCACTTCAGCAAACGTCCGCGGAAAGAGCGCCGGAGTCTTCAGCTCAGCCCCGGCGCCCTCGCGCGCCTTTTCCCGCCAACGGATGTGAGGAGAACAAGAGCAACCGGGGAAATTCTGGCAGCTTCACCTTCACGAGCAGCTCAAAAGCGCGGGACTCGGTCGTCTTACTTCCCGGGTGGTCGCTCCGCCTCGCCCGATGCCCCAAACCGCCCAGTTCACAACGATAACTAGAAAAAAAAGGCAGTAAATGTACAAAGCGGGAAGTGACGTAAAAATAGTTAACGAAACGCCCAGGTTTTGGAGAAGAAAACGATACAAATAACGACAAGAAGCCTGAAGTGAGGACGGCCGATGGCGGAACTCGTCACTTACGGAAACTTTTATTTCTTTATCCCGCGCGTCCCGCCGCCCCTCGGCGTCGTTCCCCGAAACTCTCGCTATTACCACGCGGATGGATACACGGCAGTGTTCGTGGCACGCGCTTGGAGTGGGCGGGAACACGGAGCTGATTGACAGCGTTAATGGGCTCATCGCAGCACCAGGACGCGCAGCAAATAAATTTTCGATGCTGATTGGCCGACGTCGTGCGCGTTCATTAGAACCACGTGACACAACAAACTCATAAACAGCCGTATCACCGTTCTGTGTTATTCCGCTTACCGCGCTAGTCCTGTTTCACTGTGCGGGTTTTCAGACATGCTAACAAATAACACGCAGTTTGTATTCTGAAATACTTTGTCAGCATTTGTTTCTTTTTGTCACTAACCTGGTTGAAAATGGGGAACGCGAATGCACTGGAGTTCAGAGAAATTTGGTAAAACAAGAAGTGATTCCAAAAGCTCCACTTCCATACACACTCAGGGTTACAAAAATGGGGTTTTTATGACAAGTGTACAGTATATATACCGAATTAGCCTTCCGCTGTGGCACCATGTTTACAGAGGTGCATTTATTAAACTGTGATAATCCTGCCTGACTCCAGTATAGCTGTGGCACGAGTGAAGCGGGAACAACGTGATGTTTATTCCCTGTATTTGTGGGCCAAGTTACTGGTGCCGCAGTAAAACGCACCGGTTCGGACAGCAGAGCTGGACCCCCCGACTCGCTTACCTGCTTCCAGTACAACATCATTATTTATTATTCATTCATCTATTAATTATTCATTCATATAGCTGACCTTTTCCTCCGAAGCCGCTTTACAGTGTGAGGTTTGTACAGTTTTAAGGAGGGCGGTTTTTACTGTCAAATGTACGACGGATCAACGGCAGGGATTTGAACCCAGGTCCTTTGGCCGCAAAGCAGCAGCTTTAAGCACATGTAGTCGAAAGAGAGAAGAAACATCACACTTGTCCGGTGGTGGGCTGCATTTGTGAGCCGTTCTCAGACAGGATGAGCAGGACAGTGTTTCTGTAATAATACCAGGACTGAGGGGACCCTTGTAAGGACAGGATGGATTAAATGCAGTTGGTATTTGAGCCGCGACCTGGCAGTTCCCCGGTTTCCCGTCTCTCCCGTTGGACCGTTTTCAACAGCCACCCCTCGGGAATCAGCGCTTCGAATGCGAAGCCAGGGGTCCTGATCCGATCCGGCTGGGAAAACCGTCTTTCTAAAGGCTCGAGGGGCTGTTGTGTGGAGCTCGAACATGTCGCGTCCCGCCTGGCCTCGTCCTGTGGGGGAGGCAGCACAAAGGGCACTCGAACCCTAGGCAACGAGCCCCCTTTGGCTGAGCTGCCACAAACACCGGGTCCTCATCTTCATCCCTCAAAAACCTTTTCACATCACGCTAACAATCAGTTACTGGTCAGAACTCATGAATATTCATGACCTCCTTTAGCCAAGGTGCCATTTGGGCAAATCGTTTCCCGCTAATGGTTCACAAATGGTTGCAAAAGTGTTTCCACGCTGGAAAGCATTCCAAGTGGAAAAAGAAGAGAATAACATTTCAAAACAAGTGGAGCAACTTTTCCTTTTCTGCTGAATTGCATTGGAGAGCAGAACATCCCCCACATGGAGGGCACTGGGGGGTGAGTGTGGAGCACACACAGGGTTCAGGGGACACAAAGCACCGCCAACTTTCAGTTGTACAACTGAAAGTGCTGCTTTTACAGCTGTTTCTTGGCACAAAGAAAATTTGACTGAAGTCAGTGCGACGAACCAAAGGTCTCTGCTGCAGACGTCAGTTGCGAGTGGCTGAAATTCTGCAACATTCCGCACTTTTGTGCTCATAAGTCATCTGGCAGAGGGAAATCTCTTGAACGGACATTTATTTTCCTGCCAAAACACGATGGAAAATTGAGTTTTTATTTCCCATGGAGAGGAGGTATAGTTTTAAGACGTCACGTCTGGGTATGAAAAACGGTAAAAAATTTTCACACTTTTTTGTTGTTTCTAATTTTGAGCATCAAGACTGGCTCCCTGTTTTGTGAAGTACGGCGGTTCTGTTTCACCGCCCTCAAGGTTACGCTCCAGGCCGTTTCTCTGCCTTTCCTTCCCTTCTTTTCTCCTTTCTCCTCTTTGTTTTTTCTGTATTGGCTGATTCTAGGTGCCTGAAGGTCATAAACAACAGTAACCTGGCTGTGCTGGTTCCCCCGTCCGTGGTCACTGGTACAGGTGAGCGCTCGGCACTCTCTTAGTAACTCCTATTCGAGTTGGACATTTGCATGAATAAAATGACATATATCACTGTCATGGGCAGGTGACGTGTGGCAGGACCCCAAGAACAACTCCACCCACATCTACGCTGCCATCTCACTATGCTTGTTCTCACTCTGCTCAAGGCCACTGGATACCTCTGTCCTCAGCTCTCTGTCCTATGTGCAACCTGCTGCTCTCTTCTCCTACCTGCGGTCCTCAGAGCTGCAGACAGATTGCAGAAAGGCCAACGCAGCACTGTCTGTATCGGTTAAACCAAAGAGAATTCAGTATGAACGGGGTCTTCGGTTTGGTTCAGTCGACAGGTGAGTCCTGCACTTACTGCCGGTTCCACTTCTGCTTCTTTTGCAACATAACTCTGCATTCTGCTGCTTATTCCCTAATATTCCCTCATTATAAGTCTCAATTACAGCTTCCGTTTTCTTCTCAAAGTGTTTCCGTTCTTTGCATGTGCTTAAGGGCAACAAAAAGTAGGCCGTTACAACCGAGCTGCACATCAATATTGTCAGAGGCATAAGAAATACTGTGATTTTTTTAGCATCATACCAGAGATTACCCTATATTCTCCCTATATCCTCAGCATTTCTCAAAGAGTCCTCAAACTGTCAGAGTTTTCCCATCACTTTCACAGAGATCTCAGCCAGCCATCCAACACTTTGATACTGACAATTTTTTGGCCATCATGAGAATAATGTCAAGACAGGCTCCTTGGATGTGATTTGGTGACAGGTCATTTGACAGTGATCTGGTGTCCGTATGGCTTCTGAGGGCACTGAGAATTGATCCGGAACCGTTCGAAATTTCAATTTCATCTGAAGATTGGCCTTTTCAATTGATTTTCAGACGGACAGTGGACGGTTCCATCGCAAACTGTAGGGAGTTCCTGCAGCGAAAGGCAGGTCAGACAAGGGGGGGCTTCTTTGTCTCCTTTTAACGTGGCAGAAACTCGGACTCCAACTCTGTCCATAACAGTGCCGACACTGCAAAGCTGGCAGCCTGGCTGGCAATTTCACGGAAAATGGGACGTACTGCTCTTACAAAATGTTTAGGTGTGCGTAGATATTTAAATTATTTGGACGTATTTAGGTAAACTTTCAAATAACTTGGTCCTGCTTTTGCTCATTTAAAACAGTATTTAAACCACAGCTTTATCCACGGGTTTGTTACTTGAGGGCCTTGTTTGCGGCATCGCAACTGAGGCGAGAGGCCGTCGCTGCCCCTCCTCCAGCGGACTGACAGATAATTCTATCATGACCGTGGGAATGAAAATCGATGGCAGTGTGGGAAAGGCCCAGGATCATGCATTTTTCATGGACAGAAACAATTGCTCCCCTGCTTAGAGCAGTAGGAGGAATCAAAAAGACACTTAGCATGGAGTCTACCTTTGCCTCGTTGGATATGATTAAAAGCATCCGGCGTGTTAATAAATCAGGAGGCGAGATCAGTGATGCCCATAACCTCGGTCATGAGTCTGAGGCAGCATCGTACCCCAACCGGCCCCTTTTAAAGCCCCTTTGTTCAGCCACCTATGATCAAATGCAAACTATACAGCTCAGGCTTGGTGTCAGAGCACAAGCTCAACACTGCCTCTTTATCAAAGGAGATTCAAAATGCCTTCGCCTGAGTAATTTTCACCCCCCAGGTGGTTCAGCCTGGGTAACATTTCACGCAGCACATTTGCCACCTTCTACCGTGGTCACCGGAAGGAAACCAGATGGGTTGTGTTTACTTGGCGGAGCTGTGGGATCCGGAGGAAAGTGCTGCATGGGATTGTGCGCAAACATTAGCATGGAATGAACCGTTTGAGGAGCAGTCAGGGGTCCGCAGATGATTCTCAGCACACCGACCACTGTCGACATTTGAGGCTCGCAGTCTAAGCCAGGCCAAGTTTATCCTGAGTTTTCGCAGGACCGTCAGGCGGTGTGAGAACAGAGGAGATGATCCAAGCCATCACTGCCATCCACCGGTGACCACAGCAGCATATTTTGGAGAAACTGCATTTTTAGGGAGAAGTATAAAATCAAGCCTGAGATGTAAAGTGCACAGAGCACTCGGCCCAAAGCACCATCGCAGTCTAATGCTTCTTCCTACTGAACCGTCAGAGCATCGAGAGGATTAGTTCCTATAAATACCCACGTCGGCAGGTGCACCTCTCACCTGTGGCTGAGCTGTTACATGTAGGTTTAGATGGATCTATTTTTAATTTTATGACAAATTGGATGTGTAGGCAGAAGCGAGCACTTACTGTGTTTTATCTTCTTCTCTGCGTTGAAGTTATTGTTTTATATTACGTGCAGCTGCAGTTCTAGACAACAAAGCAAATCTTACTGTTATGTTTGTGCCTCTCTGTGGCTCGTGCCGTTAGGTCCAGAGGGCCTCTGGAGGCCGGAAGGTGTCGAGATCGCCACGGCTGGGGGGGTTCTGGTCAGAAGGCTGGTCATTCACGTGGGGCCTGCAGGTGTGAGCACCACTGGATGTCTGCTGGCCAAGAGGGCTGTACCACTCCTGGTGAGAACCGCTCTGCAGTGATTTCCTAGGACTGTTTTTAACACACAGGATGGTGAGAATCAAAAGACACACAAGTCATACCTACAACCTGCATCTTTCACAGCTTTTCTCTGCAGTGACTTGAGGTGAGAGAGACATCTTTACTTGGCAGGTGTTTATCAGATCTGACCTTCAGCTGCGGGAGCCCACCTCTCCCGTGGCTGGACTGAACCTGCTGCCCGGAGCAAATGACTCCTCTTAGTGCCTCTAGTACCGACCCACAGCATTTCCCCCACACGGGGCTCACGTCTGTAACCGCAACCTGCGTCGCGTCTCTTCTCTGGAACGCAGTGTCAGCCTGGTTTAACCGCAGTAGAAATGTGGTGAACATAAACAGACTGAGAAATCAGCGTGAGCAGACAGGCCGACACCACACGGGGGGCCTCGATGTTCCTTCTTCAGCGGCCGACTTCAAGAAGCACAGGGGCACAAAGGCCGGCGAGCTGCTGCCTGCCACACAGTCCTCACTTATTCATAAACCTAAATAAAAATGTCATACCGAACGATCAGGTGCAATTAGACTGGCGAGGACACATTCAACTGGGAGGCCTGTACCTAAACAGCAGCAGCACAAAGAAAACAGCCACAGCTGCTCTGAGCTCTGTGTAAATTGGGCAGAAAGTAAACAGGAGGCAGCGGAGCTGCACCCAGTGCCCGGCTTTCAATAAGAGCTCATCGTGGCCCGAGCGGGGAGATAATGAGGCTCGGCTCGCGCCCCCCGCCAACTGCCGCGCCTCCTCAGGAAGCCAGCCACCTCTCTCTCTCTCTCACACACACACACACACACACACACACACACACACAGACGTGCAGAAATGTCCACTTCCACTTTCACACATTGTTAAATTATCTCAGTTAAACTGAAGACGGCTGGGAATTCACACTGATTCTGCTAAAATCACAATGATATTAATATCCTTCGTGTGAAAGAGTGAGTGAGGATTTTATCGATGCTGAAAGAAACGGATGATTTCGGCTGCAGCAGCACACAGAGCCACGACGTGGCGACCGAGACAAGTCACGCGGGGCCCAGATGAAGAAGCACTTTTGAACTTTACTGCATACGTAAGCCCTATATATGCAAACGTGACGAATAGACAGAAAAGGGATAACAGAGTTCCGAGTCGCCCTTAGAGAGAAACCAGATGCTGCACACATACAGCGCCCCCCCACTGGTGGCCTTTCCTTCACCTCCACCCTTTGTCCCCTGTTTTGCATATAAACCTGCGGTGAAGAATCCCAGGGCGACGGAATAGCACCACTTTTCTACCAGCTACACCTCGCTTCCATTGACGTGTAGTGGACGACGGCTGCATAACTGAAGGGGACCTGATGTTTTGCTTTTGGATTTTGCCCCCTGGATGTGGACACCCAGCAGCATGAAGGGCTTCTAGGTCCTGGAGGACCACTCTTCTCCTCAAGGGCCACGGGCTGCATGGCTGCTGCTAAATATTACATTAATATTTTCCCGTTTCCAGAATAACATGATTAATGGAACACAGGCTGAGCGGCACCCGAGATGGCGGCGATGTTTTCTTTTCCTGTTTTGTCGTCGCTCCCTGTACTTACGTTACTTATATCCATGACGCGTCACTATAAAACTGCTATATGGTGTGTATGTGCTGTACGTGAACTGCGATGCTGTGTGTTTATGTTATGTGACCAAACAGAGACAAATTCCCAAGGCGTGTAGAAGTATTTGGTGAATAAAGTGGACTGTGGTTCAGAGTAAACAGCAGTGGACTCTGTGAGCACAGTGAACGTGCACCACGTCGCCCGCCTGAACTTCTACAGCCCTCGGCGCTTCCACAGGCTGCGTGAACCCTGCGCCCGCTGCTCTGCTAAATCCGTACCTTTCAGCACCATGTTAATTTCTCTCTGGGAGAGAGAGGCACGCGGCCAGTGGGCGGACAGGCTGCGATTAGTCGGAGACCTTTCTGTCACTCCAGGGGGTGATGAATCCACAACCTTCTGATGTTCTCTGTCATATCAGCTGCCATTACTCAGCGGCCCCCTGTAGTCATGCCGAACAAGTGTTATTAGTAAGACAAACTGCTGAGACAGCCCAGTGACACCCTCAAACCGGGACCATTTACACCTTTACATGTCTGAAGCTCTTCTTCAGATGGGTCAGCTTACACTGATTTAACGTTTATACAGCACAGCCGTTTTACTCTATCGGTTCACTGGGCCTTGATCCAGGGTACTACAGCTGGAGGTGGCATTCAGACCTGGGCTCTTCGAATGGAAGAGGACAACTGTAACTGCTACGCCGTCTGGCGTCCCAGTAGGACTTTGACTGTTACTGAACAGCTGCTGTTGGAAAACCTACAAACAAAGGAGAAGAAGACGTCCGGCTGCTGCTCCGGATGTCCAGCAGAGCGAAGGTGTGAAGCAGAAACCGGCATCCTCTGGCCTCAGCGCACACGCGGTGGTTAAAGAGAGGCAACACGTCAGAAACACCGAACAATAACAGTTTGTTAGACAGACGTCCGCACCGCAGAAGAAGTCTCAACTTAACTACCTCTGTTAATAAGGGGTATATGAATAATCAGCTGTTGCTTTTCAAGGTTCACTCACTCACACTGCCTCCGTTCTCCGCATCGCGGCTTCATTTGTGTTTTCATTTCTCTTCTCTTCTCTGGTCACCTCCTCCGTGCGGACGGCAGTAACTGTGTAGCAGGCGACCCCCTGCTGGGACCAGCGGCGCCACTGGACTGGCTGTCCAGATAAGGAGGAGACAGCAGTCCAGTTCCTTAACCGCTGTACCCCCTGCTGCAGAAGCACATAGCTGAGAGATGTTGAGAGAACTGCTGTTGGTGAGAAGCTCCTCAGCCCGCCTGTCCAAAAGGCAGGGTGGCGCCATGCAGGTCCAAAGGAAAGCTGTAGTAATTCTGTTACAGAAAAGTTAGTTCGGGACACTATTCTATTACACGGTTTTCCATATAGGAAAAAATAAAAGATGGGTGGATTAGAATTAATCATCCTAAACTGAATTATCCTGCTCAGGGTTACAACAGTTCTCAGTTCCTATCCTGGAATCACTGGATGCCGGACCATGAAACTACACCCTGAAGGTGCCACCAGTCTATCACGGGGTGGATACACACACACACACACACACACACACACACACACAACCAATTAATCTGAACCACAGGTGTCGGATGGGGAGGAATCCACACAGACTGATCTGGACTTGAACCCACAGCCAGAACATCTCAGGGGGTAGCATGATGAAGCTTCACGGGTGGCTTCAGCAATGTTCAGCATTTGTAAACATCTAATAATAAAGCGTATATAATACATCACACGTATCACAATCATACCGATTATCCATAATGTTTCTTCAAATTTGGTTTCTGTCCTGGGAATACTGCAGTGGATCAATGGTCTCAGACCTGCTTTCCACCATTTGACAAGTGACACGGAGGTGCAAGAACCGGAATGTCCCCAACATTGAGTCCTGCTGTCGTACCTTTGGGCCGGAATCTTGAGCCGTTTGATGTTTTCCGTTTGCTGTCCGAATGGGAGATGCGCAGACCTGGCTGAGCCACTGCCTCTTGCCCTCCGTGGCTTTGGCATCGCAGGCATGTATCGACTGCCTCCGTTACCATGGTTTCCTCTGAAGCAGCTCAAAGAAGGCAGGACAGAGTCTGAGAAGAAATGAAAAGAAGCGGGTAATTACAGCGAGTCGGGGAGGACCGTGGACACGGACCACATCGTCACCACTGAGTACGTTTGCTTTGTGGACCTGAGCTCTTTACGGGCTTCCAGGTGTTTTGCGTCTTTCTTCTCGCCTGTCTTCTCCTTTGGGCGCCCACCAGCTCGAGCACCGCTCCCCTGGGCAGCGAGGCGAGTGACGCGTCACCGCATGGAAATGGCTCCCCTCCAGCCGCCCGTGTTGGTTCCTGTTCAGGCCACAGATAACATTTCTAGTCATGTTGGTTTGAAAGCTGAAAGTGCAGCGCTGGAGGCAGCTCTATTCAGGACGCAGCGAGAAAAGGCGCCTTAGCTGTGAATAAATGATTAAACAAATGCTACTGGTGAACAGCAGCTAAACAAAGCAGGAGATATATGTGTGTGTGTGTGTGTGTGTGTGTGTGTGTGTGTGTGTGTGTGTCCCTTGTTCTCTGAGCTGAGGGTGCTGCTCAGTCATTCCCTCTGATGAAATATTGAAGGGCCTGGCGTGGGGAACCCGGGTGCAGCAACACAGGGAGCACAAGAGCAGCACTGGCCTCTCAGGTGCCTCTCACACACACACACACACACACACACACACAGTTTTCCTGCGCCAAGCTGAAAAATGGCAGGCAAATTAACTGTGGTTTCAGGTTTGATGGGACAGTGAGAAACACATCTCTTCATGTCTCTGTCCTCCAAGTGCCACCGCAGCCTGACGGTTCTCTGCTCACGATGCTGGATTCCAGAGGAAACGTGAGAAAAGGTGTTGCGATCACATGCTGTTAATGTGACAAATCTGGCAGCTGGATCTGCACAGACAGCCGATTCCTCAGGACACACACAACAGACCCTGTTAATGTCCCCAGCAAAACGTTAGAAATGACGCAGTTGTGCTGTTGTCACTAAAACGTCACCGTTATTGATGACTTTGTGGTGTTTTTGTGTAGCTGCACAT
Source organism: Arapaima gigas (assembly GCA_900497675.1). Classification (NCBI taxonomy): domain Eukaryota; kingdom Metazoa; phylum Chordata; class Actinopteri; order Osteoglossiformes; family Osteoglossidae; genus Arapaima; species Arapaima gigas. Next base: position 83,916 of record UFQX01000153.1, read on the forward strand.
TTTTCACGCCTGCTGACACACACTAACAAACCTTTCTTGTACACGTTGCTCTTCCTTTTGCCGAACACCTGCAAGCTCCTCCTGAGACATCCCTAAAGAGAGTCTTACACCCCCGGTGAGCACCAAGGTGCATTTAAAATGATCTTTTACAAAGAGAAGCTCAAAAAACAAGCAAAGTTTAAACAGACAATAACAATGAAAACACACAGAATTATCTCTGTTCTGAGTGCTGCTATTTAGTGGAAATTCCCAAACTGACTGATATGTTAAAACCAGCAGGTGGTGCTTTATGAACACAGCTAAAGGAGTCTCTCGAGGACAAGATGGATCTCCATGGCCGCTTCACACCTCACTTTCACACACCGAAGGATAGCAAGACTTCAGTTAGCAAAACACTAAGAATAAACTTGACAGGACGAGTGAGTCAGACTGAAGAACAAACTTTGCAGTTTTACTGCAACTTGGGGAATGCTGACCGTGAATTCCTGACTGAGATCAAATGGTTTAGCAGCAGATAAATGGCTCATTGATTTTTTTTTTGTCCCCCCTATCAAAAAGTACATCAGTCAGCACCTTCCGGCAACGACCCATATCACGACACAGATTCAAGACCCCTAAACAAACAACAGTGTCCCTCATCACCACCCAGATCGACGCCAACAACCACCCTCACCATCCAGATCGACACCAACAACCACCGTCACCACCCAGATCGACACCAACAACCACCCTCACCACCCAGATCGACACCAACAACCACCCTCACCATCCAGATCGACACCAACAACCACCCTCACCATCCAGTCGACACCAACAACCACCCTCACCACCCAGATGGACACCAACAACCACCCTCACCACCCAGATCGACACCAACAACCACCCTCACCACCCAGATCGACACCAACAACCACCCTCACCACCCAGATCGACACCAACAACCACCCTCACCATCCAGATCGACACCAACAACCACCCTCACCACCCAGATCGACACCAACAACCACCCTCACCATCCAGATCCACACCAACAACCACCCTCACCACCCAGATCCACAGCAACGACATCACTACCAAGAATAACATCAACAACAGCAGCAATAACAAAAGCTGAGTCCATATATCTGCTCTTCTCGTTCTCATCATAAGCAATAATGTGCTGGAAAGTGCTGGGACTGATTCTCCTCTCTCCTGTACATCACCAGACAAAAGGCCACATGTTGGTGGCAGCACCAGGCTGCTAATGTCCACAGAGGCCTTTTCGGAGAACTTCAACACAGATTTGTCAACAAGTGCCCACGCTTTCAGAGTCCCCTCTGACCAACTCTGGGTGCTGCTTTCACAGTTTATCTCCAGCAGGTTGGTCTGGAGAGCAGGTGGGGGATCCATCAAGCACAATATGCACCGCTGTTGCCATAGAAGCAGGTTCCATGTCAGACAGTGGCTAAGAGCGCGAGAGAGAGGCGGCCGTCTCCTACGACTCACTGCGTTGTCAGGGAAGGGACAACTTCATCACCGGCGCGAAGCACAGAAAATTAACCTTGAGCTACACACTGATTTCCACAACCCAAGACCTGGCGTCTCGGTGACGCCGTGTGCCGGCTGACCCCCGGTTAGCATATCAATTAGCTAATTAGCTTAGCGCGTCCTGCTTGACCTTCATTTTGCCCAGTTTGCTGATTTACTACTTATTACTATTCGTGGGGGATTCGTGTTACCCCCCCTGCACGTCGCTCATCTGCTTCTCCGAAACGACTCGCAGCAATTCACCCACTTATACCGCCGGGTTATCGAAAGTACCGTGGAACGTGGCACAGGGGGTGGGATTTGAACCCATGTCCTTCGAGAGGAAGGCGGTCACTGTAAACGCTACGCCCCCTGCTGCCCAGCACGTTACATTCTGTCTCTGTATGCAGACAGCTGCACACTTTTCCGACCACAAACGGCCATCGCTTACCTGGGACCCAGGTGACTTACCGTGCTGAAACAGTTACTGTATATACTGTACACGGCGACGCCGAAGCTACCGGAAACACCTGGCGAGTTTGCAGGGCGTTCAAACGTTATCGTTGGCAGAGATTTTGCTCTCACTGACTCTTCTAATCTATCAGATAATTATAAATCCTTTTAATCCGCTGGAAAAGTCAATCATCGCTGGAAAGATTTAGGGCTTAAGAAACCCTCCAATAGAGAATATTCATGTTATTCTCCACAGCCTAAATCATTTGATCCCATTGAGACTTTTTCTTCCCCCTCACATATAATACCGCTGTGCCAGGAACGTCGACGCTGAAGGAGAGAAGCGCTAATCTGCGGCCGTCTGCCTGGCCCTGCGGGTGGCGCTGTGGATCCTCGTCTCTGACAGCCTGCGCATTTCGCATTCTGGGACCCCTGCAAGTCTTTGTCAGGTTTGCCGGAGCAAAGCAGCGAGCAGAAGCAGGAACATTTCATGCTTTTCCAAATAAAAAAGAAAAGGAAATTCAAGCAGAAAACTACTCAAGACACTGAAACTTCTGACTCTAATCCTGCACATCAGACCTTTTCTGACTCTTACTTGTGATGACAGGAAAGACAGGGATCCGCCGTCGGAGGGGAAAACAATGACAAAGAATAAACTACGAGTTAATGCAAAGGAATGCATCATTTTACACAAGGAGATAAAACGGGACGCACCAGACGTGGTTTTATTCCCATTAAAACAAGCGGGCGCTCGGGACACACAACTAAACACAGCCGCGACCCCACTGGCCAACCCCCTGCAGAGGCCAGTAGGAAGAGCCAGTAAACCCCCCCTATTGAAAATCAAGCTGCAAACAAACAAACAAAAAGACGGACGAGCAGACAGTGATTCTCATCCAGAACGTGAACCTCAAATGAAATCCACGAAACATTAGAATAATAATTGCAGTAATTTTGACAGGACTTCGGGATGCAGCTACACAGTGGGCTGTTTGTTTGCCTCCTTTCTAATCTGGATAAAAGATAAGTCACCTTAAAACGAATGAAAAATAGCGGCGGGACTCGGCCAGATGTGGACGGCTGGACTCCACCACTGACACATGTTCATGAGCCATAATGGATGGTCTACTGAATACAATTAGTAACCCACAAAATTGTGTGCACTGAGACGCATCTTCACACAGCTGGGCTGTGAGAGTGTGTGTGTATGTGTGTCTCACCCAGTACCTCCCTGGTCCCACATGAACTTCCACGCAGCCTCTCAGAGGATCCGAAGGTGCCGCAGGACTTCCCTCCACTCACAGACCCTCAGCGGGGGGTGACCACTCCCGCCGGGCGTGTACCCACAATCCTCCCGCACCTTTCCCACGAAGTGCACCGACATCAGGAGATCACTGCAGTGGTGCTGAAGCTAAAGTAACCCCCCAACCATCAGGGTAAGCTCACGTAGGCAGGAGTCCATTTTCCGCAGTCGATCCCTCTGCGTGTCGATGTTCCACAAATATTAATAACAGCGACGGGCAACAAAAACAGTAATGAGCCCAAAACGATCAAATTCAGCGCGATTTCCGCATTCTGCCACCTGTGAGCGAACACAGTGAAAACAACAAAGGGACACGACGTCCACCTTCTGCGCCGCGTAACAAATCACCAGCAGCGTCTTTGTCTGACTGGAAAACAATACGGGACTGGAAAAGCAGCCATGAGCTGTTAGTGCTGCTTGGTGGCAGAGAAGAACATCTCCACGCCCCACTGTGACCAGTTAACAGTTAGCAGTGTAGTGAACCCAGTTGTCTAACCCGCTGCAGATATTTCACGTGCATCTGAAGGTGCAGCCCAGCCAAATGTGTGGAATATCCTGATTTTAAAAGTATACGGATCTCGAAGCACGAACACTGTTGACTTTTGCACCGCAGCACATTTCGTTAACTTGGCCTTAAAAGTCCCCGGTTGCCGTCTGCCGCCCACGTCTCAGCTTTCAAACACAAACACACGTGAAGATGAGACGCGGCCTCCTCTCTGCGAACTGGAACACGGGAGCACGCTGCACACAGCGCCTCGCCCTGTGGCTCTCCAGGCGCCCACAGTTAGCCCTGCGCCCCCCGGCTCCCCATCCAAAACTCCCTTTTGCATAAACAGGTGGTGGGGGGAGCTCTCGTGATAAACTGTGTCCTTGGCCGCATGTCTCCGGCCACCGCGGAGCCTGCAGCGGATCGATATGTCAACGTCTAAATCCAATGACTGGAGGGACATGCAGCTTCATATCATTGTAAGTTGAATTAAATTTTAAAACTCATCACTGTCATCCCTAAATCTCTGACTCCACAACACAAAAGCTACCCATTTTTCTCCATCCAGCGCTCTGCACGTCGTACACGACAACGTTGGCTGTAAATACGTGTCGGGGAAATGACACTTCTGGCCACCTGGATGTGCCTCGGGGGGGACGTCATGTCTCAGCGGGGGGCCCTCGGTCTCACAGCTCCGTTTTGTTCACAGCAGCCCGAGCGGATCCACGGCAGGGACCGTGCTCACGGTTCTCAGTCTCTGGGCAGGGCCTTGGAGCCCAACCTGACCTGAGGCGGAAACGCAGAAGCCCAGACGTGCAGCTCGCTGCCCCCTGAGGGGCGTGACGGAGGGCGACTGCTGTCTCCGTCACCGGCGAGATGCTCGACAGGGGGACGGTTCGTCGGCAGTGAGCTGAGAAAGCTCTCGGTTGCCATCGAGACCCCAACCCCAATCTGCTGTTCCATACGAGACGCCATGTCCACAACTGCTGCCACCATGCAGATGTTTCTGACCAAGGGGTGACTTTCTGAGCGCGTGCAGACAGCGAGTCGCCAAACCACGCGGCTATTGGAGATGTTTAAGGACTGAAAAGAAAACAATCGTCCACTGAAAAGTCAACCGACACAGAGCAGCTGGGGTTTGTATTGAACGCGTGACAAACATGGAGTGCGGCCCCCCGGCCTGCGTGGGCCGCTTTTCATCTAGTAGTTCCGCAATGTTTGTAATGGCTCGCGATGAGCATTGAAATGTGGGAATTCGTCTCTTTCTGAGCAAAGACGAGACGCCACACGAACCGAGAGCGTCCCTCTGTGAGCGGCGCAGTGGGAAGGAACAACACGCAACAGCGGACAATGAGCCAGCGAGCAGACCTGGCAGCATCTCGGCGTCTCGGCGGCGTACAGAGATACACAGAGACGCTGCCGGCATGAAAACAAGTCGTTTCTAATTAGCAGCGAGAACAAAGGCTTTTGAAGTCAATAGAAATAGTGCTTTCGGAGCCAACAGAGGCGCCTCTTTGTGGGTCTCGGGGTGCGTGCGGGGAGCGATGGGCTTGGAAGTGACGGGTCAAGGGGACGTGTGTGATTGTGCGGCAGGTTTACCGCAGTAAACCAGCGTGAAGCGGCGAGCCACCCCAGACGAGGTTCCCGGTGCTCGGTCCCCCCCCCCCCCAGGCTGAACCTGCGGATGCCGATCTCTGACACGTCACCTCGCGTCTCTCCTTCCGGCCCTCGGTTCAACTGAGCTTTTACGTTCCTCTTGTAAGATGTGAACCTTAATTGTTAAGTGGATTGAGACCTGATAGGGGTTTGACCTTCTCTTTTAGCTGGAAGGAACACATAAGCGGCACTCGCAGGTTTCCAGCGGGGATTAGCAGGTCTTTTCAGCGGAGATTAACGTTATGTAATTAACTGGTGAAATATTAATGTGCTTGGTTTCGTACGCGATTTGTGTGGTTGTTCTAATGGCTTCATAAATCTTCTCAAGACACTTAAAGCACGGGAGGGAAGCTGTTGCCATCCACAATGTCAAACTGACCCCCCGCTGCGTCACCCATCGCGGTCGTCACCTTTGTTACCATCTGAAGGCCCCGGCGTCGCCGTGGTAACGCGGTGCCGTTTGAGGTGGCCGGGATCTGGCCGGACTTTGGGACAAAAGGCAGCGGTTTTTAGGGGGCCAAAAACCTGCGGAACGCCGGCCTCTGCGTGCTGGTGCGATTCCATCCCGACCAGTCGATTTACAGAGATTCCGGAACAGATTTTGTCAAATGAAGAGCGGGACAGGAGCCGTATCGGCCGTCCTCCGTTACTCGACTCCGGCCTCCTGGGTCCAACCTCCAGTTAGCCTGGAAATACGTCACTGTCCTGCTGCGGGGGGCAAGTTCAGCTGTGATCGAAGTTCAACACGAACCGCAGGGCCAATGAGCTGAATGCATCCACAGCGCTAATGTGATACAGCTAAAATTAATTTCATCTCTCAGGTCATCACCATGGAACATCTGACACGGCACTGGGTTAATACCACGTGGCCACAGAGTCTTCTCCTGCTAAAGGGAAGAAGTGGATTAATATGATTCCTTTAACTTAGTTTAGAGCAGTGACTCACTCTGGTCCTGCTCACATTTACAATATATCATATTAAATGTATACGTACCGTGTGGCGCCAGCAGGGAAGAACAGGCCACCGTTGCTCGTATTTGTACATATTTTTAATTCATTCACTGACGTGTGATTCTGAAGAGCCGTGAACGTAATAACAATGAGGACATGAAAAGTACATGGTGACATTTAATTACGTCGGCCGCTGACCTGAAAGTGCGCTGATGTACGTGGCAGCCGACTGACGTTCTGTAGCGAGATCTTCTTTCTCCTTCGATGCCGCAATGAGCAGCAGCACCGAAACTCTTGGACGTTGTCCAGCATTCGGCTCACGGTCCAGCAAGCGCATCCCCAAAGGACGGGTGGCGACGGGGGGTCCGGAGCTGACAGTCACGGTTAAATCGCCCCCTACGTACATGTCGAGTGACACGGCCCTCGGGTGTGTCCGGTTCAACACCGTACCACGCAGAGATGGACACACACACACCGCTGCACCCAGCGTCACTCGCTGTGACGGCCACAGAAGGACGGAGACAGCGAGCGGCACGTCGGTAAGACGGGGAAACCGGAGTAACGTCTCCTGTGGAGAAATGCTGCCAGTTCCTTCTTCAAACACTACATTCACAACAGCGTTGCACTGAAAAGCCCCGGATTAATTCATATTTGAAAAAGACTCATAAAATCCTTTTAATAAGTCGTGCAATCGGCTCGCTCCGCAGTTTCAATGGACTAAAATTAACTTAATAAAAGGAACGAACTGTTGTCCCTGACGTTGATATTGCGTCGTTAAACCGTTTAATAAGATAATAATATAACGGCGCTGTTGTACGTGTCGGAAAGTGAAGGTGGAAGGAAGCGAGGCCTCGGCGAGGATGCGTTCCCACCCCGCATGCGCGACGTCCCCGTGTCGCATCCCGGCCCCCCGCAGCTTATTTTCACCTCGGTTATTCCAGAGAAACAGCACGTCAAACACGTAGTTCACAGGAAAGGAAGGGTGTGACTGAAGGAGGAATGTGATGATGGTGTGAAACACGAAAAACAACGTTCTTCCTTCTCAGCCAGGACCCCACTTGTAATTTCTAAACATTTTCAACATACGACGGAAGGGCAGGTTCCACATTTATCAGACGACTGCCGGCGCTTATCTATATTTCAGGCCTTGCTTTTGGCTGTTTTGTAGTTTCGACGATCCTGTCATTTAACCGCTGGATTTCAGCTAAAGGCCGAATATTAGCAGACGGGAAAGGATCCTCTGGCGCCTTTCAGAGCAACACTCGGCCCGACGGCGCCCGGGGGGGGTCAGCTGACCCTTTGGTGCCGCCACGCCCTGCGGCTCCCACCTCCTCTCACCTGGACAACGTGAAGGTGGAGCAGCTCTGACCCCGGAGAGCATCTTGACCTCGGCAGCTCCTCTTCCTGACCTGACGGCCACGCGGTCGGCACCTGGCTGGCGATGATGCACAACCTGGATTTGCAGCCGAAAGAGGAAAAAAACTTTGGTTTAGAACATATATATTGATTTTAGCAGCAATTTTAATACGGTTCAGCTCTGTTTTTCTGCTTCTATAGAATTCTGCTCTTATTCTCTGAGTTCAAGTTTTTTAAACCCAAAACCAATTTCAGACTCACATCATGGGGTAGTCGATACCTGTAATTACTGGACTTGAGGTCATTCGATATGGGAAATGTTTTCTGTTTGTGAGCTGCGCTCACCTCATCAGTGTAAACGGAGCCCCTCGATTGATTTGACACTGCGTGAACCCTCCGGTGTTACTGTATAATCATAATTTCAACCCGGCGCCGCTGTCTTCTTGCTGCACTCACACACACATCCCTGAGTGAAGGACCCCCGCTGTTGCACGCTAAAGTTCGGGACTCAAATTAACGGAAGGGAGAGCGGAGACGAGCCACCGACGAAGCGGCGCTCCGTGCCCGTCTGCAGGCCGGTGATGCGAGTCGCTGCCAGACTCTCAGAAGTACATAAAGACGAGCGAAAAGCAACACGAATCGGACGGAGCAGAGAACAAAGCGCTCGCCGCTGCTTCCCCGTGTCGGCGGCCCGGCGCCACCCACCACTCCAAAGTCACTCTTGTTCATGTGCCGATAGCGGCAGGAAATTAGCCTGATCCCGGCGATCCGGGGCGTAAGCTACCTGCGCAGGACTTTGATCTGGGCTCCTCGCGAACTGCAGTGATGGATACTCTGATGAAGGGCGGGTGTGACGGCGGCGCGGCCTCGCAGCCTTTCTCCCGTCGCTCCCAGCCAAGGACCACCTCATTAAATCCCCATTACGGGAACAAAGGTCATTGGATTCTGTCCAGGCAGCAGTCAGTTTGGATATTTTTGGCTCCTAGACAAGAATCTGAGAGACATCTTTTGTTTCCCGGTTTAGTATAACACTTATTGTCAACAGGAGCAAATTTAACACCCTTTATGGACACAGTAGCCAGGCTCCATTTTGGGGGTCGGCCGTGAGCCGCCGCCGCAGCGGACGGCCAGGCTCGTGTCGCCTTCCGATCGGCTGCCAGCAGAGCCCACAGCGGACGCTGCGCTGACATCGCTTCCTCCCATCCGTCTCAGCACCTCTGTGGCTTCAGGAGAAGGCAGCTCCGCCCATCGGTCCAGAGGGCATCGCGAAGCGAGGCGTGACCTCGCTCGACCTCCGCAGTCCCCGTCAGCCGGGCTCCGCCGTCACGTCTGCGGATCGTCGGTAAATAGACTCCCTGCCGTTTACAGCGCGTTCGCCGTAATTCCTGAGAGCCGCTCGCACAAACGGGGAACTTCTGCTCCGTGTTTAATCAGCAAAGCAGTAATTACCGCAAAATAATCGTCTCATCGCAAACAGGCTGAATTACACATCGCCGGCCGACGGTAATGAAAACCGCACGGCCGTTTCGGGCGGCTCACGCTGAGCCACAGAGCGCCACCACACTGACACGGGACTCGTCACCCCGAGTTTCTCCTGTCGGTTTGTTGCTGGGGCCCCCCAACGCGTCTCTGTTTGAGGACTCGCAGCGGATAAACAGCTTGTTGATAACAGGCCCCACGGAGCGGCGCGTGACGGCATCTGAAGTGGCACCGGCTCAGCCGATGGACTGTAAAATCCTCTTTCTCCACAATAAATGGGATAGAGAGGTGCGTGCAGCCCGAGAATCGCGAGGCCCTTGGAGGACGCCACTTCTTCTCGGACCAAGAAAGCGGGACGAGAAGCAGAAGACATCAGTGGAATCTCAGGGTGCCTCAAACTCTTTTAGATCAGCTGGATTATTTCGCAGCAAACGTCTTATAATACTGGGTCAAATAGAACAAAAAAAACTGGAAAAAGGCAATTTCAAAAAGGCACACCTGACCTAACACACCTGCTGAGATGTTCACATCTACTGGATGTGATGGGGATGCTTTTTTTTTTTTTTTACAGATAACAAGGTTCACAGACTTCTGAGAGCATTTGGAGACTCTGTGCAAAAGCTGTCAGATCTTCATGTCACATTAGTATTCCTGGAAGTCTTTGGAGATAAGGAAACAAAGCTAAGGCGCTCGCCCACTCCCCTTCCTCGCATCGGGTAAATTGTTTTATGCTGGTCTTTACTGTCCCTAAAACCTTCTAATGAACCGACGGGTTAATAGACTGTGACCGAGCCGAGCTGCTCAGGCTTCACCGGCCGCATCAAAGCCGATGAGAGCATCACTCTGTCACTCGGACAGCAAACCCCCGCTGCTCCGAACTTCTGGCCCATCTCCCTCCATCAGACTCTCCCGTGGAACCTGTCCAGGTTCGTTCAACGGAGCCAAGTGGGCAAAGACCAGCCAGCCTAACATTCGCGGTCACAGCTCATGACCCACATAAACAGTATGAATTATGTCTCTAAAGTCAGCTTATGCCATTTGCAATGAGTGGCTATAAATCACGATAATAAGTCGGGTTTATCAGTGTCCACAAAGGGCACCATCACCAGTGTTTTCAACGTTAATAAACTGCCACGAGGAATAAAATACAGTCTCTTTTCATGAAACAGTATAATACAACTGCACTATTATAAACTAACCGGTGAGAAGCCATTCTTAAGCGAAGGTCTCCACAAAAAAAACACGCAGTCAATGCTGGGCAACTCNTATGCCATTTGCAATGAGTGGCTATAAATCACGATAATAAGTCGGGTTTATCAGTGTCCACAAAGGGCACCATCACCAGTGTTTTCAACGTTAATAAACTGCCACGAGGAATAAAATACAGTCTCTTTTCATGAAACAGTATAATACAACTGCACTATTATAAACTAACCGGTGAGAAGCCATTCTTAAGCGAAGGTCTCCACAAAAAAAACACGCAGTCAATGCTGGGCAACTCTGAGCTGCGACATTGAGAAGCTTAAGAACGTAAGTAGCCAAACCCAGCACAGTTTGGCTCCTTACTTCCCTCANAAGCCATTCTTAAGCGAAGGTCTCCACAAAAAAAACACGCAGTCAATGCTGGGCAACTCTGAGCTGCGACATTGAGAAGCTTAAGAACGTAAGTAGCCAAACCCAGCACAGTTTTATTTCCCTCACAGTAGATGTTAGATGTTAGTCTTTCTCTTTAAGAAACTCGTCTTTGTCTGCATGTCCTGCTCATGTGAGCCGTGCCAGTGAATCCCCCAACCCCCAGACCCCCATTTCATAGCAGGTATTTTCTTTCCCGTCACTCCCTCGTCTCCAGAACACCCCCTTCCTCGCTCCTCTCACACCTGCTGGGACCTGTGAGTTGTGCTGCTTTCCAGACCCTGAGATGTGACAGAGCTGCTCTTTTGATGTTGATGAGGATCACAGACTGTAATCCATTTACTTTTAATGATACAGCCGAGGAAAGTGTGCCAGAGGTGTCCCTCGTTTGATCTCATTGAAAAATAGCACTCAGCCTTTGGTTTCAGGTAGTTAATTTCCCAATAAAGACAACTCACTTTCATTGTCACATTATAAAATGGTCTTATCTGCAATATGGTTTTTTTTGAGTATCTGAAGGACTCATATTTTCTGCTGCCGAAATACAGATTTTAATTTCATAACAGAAAACCCAAGAGGTATTTAATTCCATTTCTGAGACAAGTGCAGTGACTGTAAAAGTGATGTCATCTCTCAGCTGCTGATCGACAAGGGTGACATGAAGGTCAGTGAAGGACAGCAAAGAGATGCTGAAGGGCAGTAATGGACACTGAAGGACACAGAAGTTCAATCAAAGCTGTTGAAGGTCAGGGAAGGTCAACATAGGACGACGAAGGACACTGAAGGGACCTACTGTATGTGATGAAGGACACTGCAGTCTTCCACGGTCTGCCAGTCCTCAGGTCTCTGTGTTCTCCCACCCTACACACTCCCAGTTGTGTCTTCACACCTGAAACCAGCCGAGGCAGTGTGACCTGATGCCGAAACGTGCAGGAGCACTGTAGTTGGTCTGTAACAAGAATAGTTCTGCAATGAAGGTTTTCTGTGACCCTGTGCAGATGTTATATTCTCCTACACAGTCTTCTAGCTAGAATTTATTACATGAATAAATATTCCTTCCCACAGCAGTAACACCCAGCAAACACACACACTAATGAGCCCCTCGTCTGATCAGAACTCCTCCTGTGGCTCTCTGGCCAGATGTCTTTAGCTCCTTCCACCTCATTTCCCCCCAGCACCTTCTCAGTGTGCCTCAGAAACCCCTCTACCTGAAGATCTGTCGACCTGACGAACAGTTCTGCAATGAATGCTGTCAGCCTCGAGTTCCTCTTTTGATATTTCTTGCGTTTCCTCCTCTCTCCATGCTGCGGGGAGGGCAGAGGAACTGCAGCTCTTATTGATCACGAAGCCCTTGACTCCATGTGAGTGAAGCTGAAGCTCTGCTAGATCATCTCAGATTACATCACCCTCCCACACACAGCTAAAGCAAGAAACCCATCAACATCACAGAGAGCAGATGACCCTGGTAAGGTCATCACCTGATAACATGACTTTAGGGGAGAAAGTTACACATTCGCCACCGTCATTGAGCAAGAACAGTTCTTCTCATTGGCTGACTGATTGGTCCATCCATCCATTCGTGTTGTTTCCATTTCCCCAAATGTCACAACCTCAGAAGGTGACCAGGCCTGTAGTTTTTCAACATCTGCTTGTCAGCAAGAATACGAGAACTGTTTGGATGAGAGAAGAGCAGAGGAACGCAGATGAATGGCTCCCATTGACATCGGTGCCTCGTTCCCTCATCCGTCTGTCTCTCTGCTTCACCACGCAGCGAGATGCGAGAAGGTCTCGGCTGCATCGCAGTGGTGGGCGAGAGCTGCGAACTGGGATGTGCTTCCTAGCATTGGAAGAGAAGAACAGGCGGCAGGAACCGCGGCGAGACCCTGGGACGTCATTTAACATTTCTGCATTACGATGAGCACAGAGCTTGAGTGACAAAGGACTCCTTTTATATCCAATGTCAATATCCAGCTGAACAATACGCTTCTCTCTCTCCGCGTTACTGTGCAGCGAGACGGTGATGAGCAACCATGTCGACGACACACTTATGATCTCCTTCTCACGGACAATATTCAACAGTGTAAAACTCACTGTTTTAACCTGCTAAACACACCAGCTGTAACTTCTTGCGGTCTGGGAGGAAACGAGCAGAAGCAAACTGTAGAACTAGACAAAAACTCAGATTTGATCTCGAACAAAACCACTTGTTTCTCACCGATCTGACACTTGGCACCTGCGGATGCTCTGCAGTACCCGTTCCTACAGCAGACCGATCTTCCCGCACCGACTCCAGGTGAGGACAGCGGTCCTACGGTGAAGCTGGAACTCGAACCCGCAGCCTTCCTGCCGCAGGCAACGGCTCTGACAGCTACGCCACTTGCTACCGCTCCGAACGAAATTCAGCATCGCTGCCGGTTTCCTCATTTACATCACACTTTGCAGCCGTTGTCGTCCGGTCTGCCCTCGGTTTCTACAGCCACAGAAACCCGCTGTCCAGCGCCGGAGATGAAACACACCCTGGAACTTGTGACCACAGGAGCGACGGTGATAACTGACCCCAGCCGACCTCTTCTCATGTGGCTGGTGCTCTGCTCCTCGGAACATCTCCTCAGCGGTGCCAGAAACTGCCGTCGGCCACTGAAAGACACACACTGTCACGTTTCCAACAGCTCGGCTTTATCTCCCTTTATTATATTCAACCTTTTATTCACAAAGCAATTAATCCCGGTTCCAAGGTGAGAAACAGAATTACATGCCGTGTCAAGTTGGATTTGATATTGTCATTTCAAGAAAAGGGAAAGAGGGCAAATTTTTCATGTATTTACAGGGAGGATCCCATCTCTTTTATAAAGATTTATTTTATTGAGCTACAAATGGCTTCCAGATATTTATGGCAAATTAGTCGACATTGCTGCTCTTTGTTTACTTAGTTCTTTATGTTCTTACTTGTCCTGTGTTCTTTTGATAACATTTCTTTACTTAAAATAGAATAACCCAAGGGTATACAAAGATCACCATAAATAAAAAAAAGCAAACAACCTTAATAATATTGCCTTCTAGTGCTCGGTTTGTAACAAGATTAAATCAGAATGAAGTGAACTTTTTCTACAAGGAAGGCTTTGCTTCATCATTCAGTGAAACTGCACAAGGTCACTCAGCCGCCCATTTTCCATTAACACCACAAAGTGTTCATCGGGGCTCCGGGTGGCGGCGCTCTTGGCCGCGACACCCTGGGGGCCGCCGGGCTGCCGTCCTGCTGCTCGACAATGAATAGACCCTCAGAAGAAGGAGGGGAGGTGACAAGCAGAGGACCTTTTCATGTCGTCTAAATTTCATCACAGAGGAGCTAAGAGTACAGAGGGAGTCAATGACAGGAGCCCTGAATACTCTGTCACAGCTGCACCTTCGAACAGCAGCTTATCTTACTCAGCGTGGAAAAGACAGAGTGCAAAGAACACAGGAGAAGCAGAGAAACACGTCCGTCGCTGGGCGCCTCACAGCACAACGTCATCCATCAGGCTGCGCCTCGCTTGAGCAACTGCCCTGACCGTCACATGGGCTCCGCAGGCCCCGGCAGCTGAAACTTAGTGCACAATCATTCGCTTCGTTCTCAACACTTTGTTCAAATACAGCATATTATTCTGGCAAGAATATAAATAAGGGATGAACAGATGTTGCTAAGAATAATACAAAAGGAAGGAGGTGAGCAGGAGAGCGATTTTCTGTCCCTCCAGACTAATTCAAAGCGGGCTGATGTGAACTGAGCAGGAGTTCCAGCAGCAAAAAGCTGTTTCCACAGCTGATGAGGTACAGCGGCTGTTTGGACGTGTTTGAAGAACAGAGACGCAGCGATTCTTTGATAAACGGAGTTTCCAGTTTCCAGCTCGGCGTGACGTCGAGGCCATTGGTGAGAAGCAGGAGTTCTCTTTGGTCCTCCATTCAGCAGCGAAACTACTGTCTGACCCCTCAGGTACCATCCAGACCCACACCAGGTACCATCCAGACCGACACTCAGATACCATCCAGACCAACACTCAGGTACCATCCAGACCAACATCCAAAAACCATCCAGACCGACACCCAGGTACCATCCAGACCGACATCAGGTACCATCCAGACCAACATCCAAAAACCATCCAGACCGACACCCAGGTACCATCCAGACCAACATCAGGTACCATCCAGACCGACATCCAAAAACCATCCAGACCGACACTCAGGTACCATCCAGACTGACACTCAGGTCCAGACCGACATCAGGTACCATCCAGACCGACATCAGGTACCATCCAGACCGACATCAGGTACCATTCAGACCGACATCAGGTACCATCCAGACCGACATCAGGTACCCTCTAATCAGACATTCAGCAACTGTGTGATCAGGAGCAGCTGCAACACTATTTGATCCACTAGGTGCTCAGTTTCCATCCCTCCCAAGTGTCAGGTGTCCACTAACACTACGCAGTGTGGAGTGCAGAAGGAAGAACAGAAATGGTGTATTTTGCATAAATAAAGAACTTGCAAAACCCAAATTCTTCCTCATGGCTCCTTGACCTCTTCTTCTGGGAGGTGATTCAAGCTCAGCTGACACTGTGGAGACCATCTGCTCCCTGGCGGCTGGACGTCGCGTTGGAGAGACTGCACCAGCAGTCCACATGTGGGGCTTAGAACCTCCCACTTAGACACATAACCTTTTAGTGAGAACCACCCCCCCAAAAAGAGAGAGGAATCTATGTCTCCGTCTTGAAACACCACCGCTGTGTCCCTTTGGAGACCTGCGAGTGAGAGAAGTGCCAAGTGAAGCAGCCTCCTCCGCCACAGCGGAGGGCGAGAAGCTCTTCAGCAACACCAAGCTTCTGCTCTGACTCACACAGCCTCACACTGTGGAATTAGTCACAGAGAACATCAACGTTTACGACGAGATTCGCTGCCACAGACACAGATGCAAAACTGCGAGGGTGAACTTTATTTCGAATGTGTTTAACGTCTACAGGGAATTTCTGAGCAAGTGAGGAGCAGCTGAACACAGAGCCAGCTGGTCACCAGCAGTGGACTTCTAATGATCCCTAAATAAGTCTCTTCAGTCTCGACAAGTTCATAAATCCCCTAAAGGAGGCAACTTCCTCACGCAGACAAAACGAAACAGAGATTAACACAGGTCATGTCACGCCGCCTCCCAGCTGTCTGTGAAATGTCTCGCTCGAGATTACAGGATTATCCTCATTATAAATACCACTTTTTTATTTTTAATTAACGCAGCCGGCCTGCAGGTTGGTGGCATTTCTCCAGAGGCCAGGACCTGCGCTCGAGGAGCCCGCTCTGGGTTTGCTGCATGGGAACGGGCAGAAAAGCACTCCGGTGCTCCAGTGCTGCGTCCACGTCCAAACGGACCAATCGAGGAGTTAATGTGCGGACCCCTCCAGGGGGCTGATGGGATCCAGGAGAGACGCCGCGGGCGGTCTGCGGGTTCCCGGCTCGGCGGGATAATTACAGCTCGCCGTAGTGGGGCAGCTTGGGGCGCTTTATGTTGGCGAGACCTGGTCTGACATGGACCGTCAAAACTTCAAACGGATGCGGTTCTGCTTAAAAAGCACGCCGGAGTCCGGGGCGATCGAGAACTTCCCCCTTGCAGTGCAGCCGTGATTCCCATTGGCCACCGAGCGCTCCGCAGGAGAACCGGCCCCCAAAAGAGCTCCTCTTTACTCCTGAGACATTTCAAAGTGGATCTCGTTCGTCCGTTGCCTTTCTGCAACCTCGCCGAGGATTAAAAGCGACACGAAGGTCCGAGGTTCGCGTCGCTCTGCCTCATGCAGGAAGGAGGAGGCGTAGTGGTGTAGGTGTAGGTTCTGCTTTTCTCCATCCTCTCGCTTGGTCTGCTGATGCTCCTCTGAAGCCAAACGCTCGCCGCTTTCTGCTCGCTATGCAGGCGGCCCTGAGCATAGAGGCACGCGAGACCAGCGTCCAGCACAGGGGCTCCGTGCTGGAAGCGAAGCAGGTGATCCGGGGAAGCTGCCCCGTGACATCGCTGTAGGACAAATAGGTTTGTAACGGCTGCCGAGACCCTATTAGGGGCGACTCTAACAGAATACAGGCTTTACTTATTCATGTAAATCTCATTTCGCCGACTGGGTCGCAAGCGTGAGGAGGACTGGCTGTCGGGAGCATCCGGAGCGGAGGAGTTCATTAGCGGTGCGGATTGTAATTATGCAGGGCAGCTTCGCCGGTTTTGTGCGTGAAAGTTAATCACAAACCCCGTTATGGCTACAAATGTCCAGTAAGACAGGATTTCCGCGACGGTTCAGCGCCGTGTTTAGCGCTCGTGGGCCTGATGCGGCGCCGGCGTGGAGAGCAGCGTGAGCCGCAGCCCCGTTGCGCCGTTCCTTCATTAAAGGCCAGCGGTTTGGCACTCGAGCCGCCGACGCGCCGCCACTCGGGGAGAGAGCCGGGGTTCGAGCCACAGGGCCCCTCCGGGGACCTGACATCCCGTCCAATTAGGGACACAAGAACAGGGATATAAAGCAGTGCAAAGATGAGAAATAACACATCATTAGGGCTGCGGCACTGCGGCCTCTAATTCCTTTTTCAGGGATTGTAGGTTTTGTTGGTCTTTCGCTTCTTTTCGGCGCCGACCCGTTAAAAATGTTTTTTACTCCTAAGCCGACCTACTAAAGATGTCTAAGATGTTGCCGTTTGCATCAAAATGGCTCCATCGCCGCGAACAAGTCGACGTCAGTGCGGCCAACCGGTCGGCGACGTGGCGTCCGGACGCCCGTTCCTTCGCTAATAATGTCAGGATTATTAGACTTGTGCAGCCTGGATTCTCACGTGGTGAGGAGTTGAGGGGTTTGACACCTGAGCCTCGGCGCTGCGGAGCGTATCGGTCCTGGACGCCTCACTTCCCTGTAAGTTCAGGCGCTTTGCTTGTATTTAAATGTGCCACGAGCTGCACAGCAGGAACTGTGCTGACAGCAGGTAAGAGATTATAATTGTCTTTCCGGGAAAATGTTTAAATTGTGAATTCCAGCGTGAGAAGCTTGTGAGCACGTCCTCAATAAACTCGCGCAGTTTGTTTTTGCCTGTTATTCCCGTTTGGAACCAAGTCTTATAATCAGACGCTGCAGCTGGTTATTGGTTTTATCGGCTGTAATTTCCATTCCATCGCAGCCGCTCTACAGATGGCACTCAGCTCCCAGCCATCCAGCGCTATCCCCGCATGTGACACCAACCGCATCTCGCATTTCTTCTACATCTCCTCTTCCTCTGTCTCTTTTTCGCTCCGTATCCTCAAACGACGCTGCCCCACAGGACGTGAGACCCCAGACCAGGGCTGTACAGAGTCTCCTGTAAGACGCGTGCTGGGTGTGCGTTGTCCACGGTGGGCCCACAAGGCGCCAGGACAGGAGCGGGACGTGGCCAGCGAGGTCTCGCGGAGTCTAAAGGCAGCACGTCCGTCGTCGTTCCGGCTCAGAGGGATCTCAATGCAAACAAGACTTAATGCCGGACCTGTGATGACGCCTGTCCTTTCACCTCCGTAAGGATGAAAAGCTGGTGAAGCCGCCTGCGAACGATCACTTTACTGCACCCTGGGGCGACCGTACGGATCCGGCAGGGGAACCTGAGCCGCTGGACGTGCCAAGTGCACCGAGCTGCGTGCCGAAGGCCAGTTGAAGGCCGTGGCTCGCTGGTGGGTGTCTTCTGCGGCGAAGGCCTCGGTCACTGAGTTGCAGCCGAACGTTTCTTGGAAAAACAGCTCACGTGGGGCAGCATCGTGTTCCTGATCAGCTGCGGTCTGAGAAAAGCGGCAAGATGACAAAGGGGACCTGTCATTGGACCTGCTATTGGACCACTTGGGACAGCGAGGAGACGGGTCCCCTCTACACACTCCTCCGTCACCTCGTATTCTGGCTCAGCAGTCCAGAGGTCCTCCAGAGGTCCGCAGCCAATAAGTTCATTATAACAAACAACAGACGCAATAGTCATACTGATGGCCGTCTGTGTGTTTGCCTGTCAGGTTCTGTGAAACCCGTACAGCTGAATACAGAATAAGAACAGCTGAATCCTAGGAGAGTCGGGGTTGAATCGAGCTCTCGGCAGAGCTCCCATCCTGACACGAACGATGCATTCCCTCAGTGGACGGCCATCCACATTCACCGCACGTTCCAGTTCGCAGCTACTGTGCTCCACAAGCAGCTGCTCTCCTCCTCCGTTTATCCAGGTGCATCTCCTGGTTCGACTGTCCTTTTCTTCAGCGCAGCGTGATCATCACTGTCACAGGCAGCTTAATGTGAGCTGGTGGAGCCGATATGTCCCTGAGCACTTAACTCCCACAGTGGCTAAAACCACAGTGTTTCAGCAGCTGGTCCACCTCATATGTAAATACGCTCTGCAGGGATGTGGCCGGTGGCCAAAGGGCCGCCTGCGGAATCCCGGCTGGACGGCGGAGCCACGTGGGGCAGGAGAGAGATGCAGGTGAGGAAAAGGAGGTGAAACACAAACCGGGTTGAGGACCACGGTGCAGTGCAGCAAAAAAAAAGTTAAAGGCAACAGGGTTATAATAATGGTCGTGAGCCTGGATCTCACCTGAAAGGAGACCCACCTGAAAATCTGTCGTTCCCCCTCTCGTCAGACTCATCTCAGTTTTCTATAGATGGAGAACGAGAAGGAAACAACTGCCATTTTTAGTATTCTTCAGATACTGCGAGAAGAATTCTCCTTTGTTCTCATCACAGTCTGAGGAATCAAGCTCTTCTGTGTTGCTCTCAGAGGTCAGAGTCTAGTTTTAGGATATTATACAAAAAAGATGATAATTATAGCCTTTAATCTTAGACAATTTTACTACCTTTCCAAACTGCCATAATTATTGTGCAATTTGGCAGAAAGGCAGTGTGTTTGGAAAGGGAAGGCAGAGTGGACGCGGTGGACGGGAGCGTCTTCGGCACAACGCGACGACGACAGTCGCCGACGGGCCTGATTCACGGCGCCATTCGGCTCCTTCCCCTTTCCGACAGGACGGTCGCAGTTTTTGCGGATGAGGGCGTCGCTTCTCGCATTGAGAGGGACCCGCACCTCGGCCGAGCGGCGCCCGGGGCTCGCTGGCGGCAGCAGATGCCAGCTCTTCGCTGACAGATGGCGAGGCCAGAGTCGACCGTGTGGCTGGGAGTTGGCTGGCATTTTACGCGGGGCGACAGGCACCGACGGACAAATATAGATACGTTGAGACCTGTGGCGCGTTTAAACCTCACGTCCCTCACGTCATCAGATGCTCCGCACAGACGGTGCCGATTCGGTCCTCCCGCCGCGCCCTTTCCAAAGGACAGGACAAACAGGCAACGGTACACGCTTCGGCACCAGGGGGCGCTATGTCACACCTGTGAGGTGGACCGGGGAGGCGGGTTCAGTGGCTGCACAGTCACTCTGGGATGGAGGGTTCACATGTACCTGTGTGAAGCTGTGGCACAGTGGGACACCTGACAGTCCAAACAAGAAAACACGATTTAACAAAAAAAACACATTTACGCAGTAAGTTCCTCTCCCTCCTTATTCCAGCAGAGCACCTTGTTGAGGTCGACACCCTCAGGTGAGCGCAGCACAGCCCTGCGGCGCCGCTTTCCCTGTTTTAAATTAAAACGTTTCTCAGGCTGCTGTTGGGTTTAAAAAGCCAAAAGTTCAGAGAAATCCATCAAATGTAACACAGGTGCCTTTTGCCTCCTTCACGTCTCGCTTGGATTAATACAGGAGTGACTGACGGCTCTTCCTCAACCTGCTTGTCAGTTTGCTCACGTGGGCCGTAAGGGGGCCGGTGCATCCTAATGCCCAGGTGACGTCGCGTGGGCGGAGCGTGGCCCTCCCGGTGTCAGCCGGAGCCGGAGCCACGCCGGGCGGACTGCTACCCGATTCACTGCGATGAAAGATATTTGCTGGCAGCCATGTGATGCTGGATATCAGGTGGCTTTAATCATTATTCTCTTAAGCTTTATTTAAAGGGCCCCCTGAGAAGACCTCAGCGGAGTGCTTTTTCCTAACCATCCATTAGTGACGTCCACGTAACCACCAGACAATGAGGCCCATCTGCGTCTACAGTAGAGGCGGCTGTCTGCTAGGTCTTCCTTTCTGCATTTGGCTGCGCTGAATTGGAGCCGAATCAATAGGTGTTGTTCGCGAGCGAATAAAGGCCGTCAAGAGTTTATACCGACTGATTCCTCCTTCCACACAGTTAGGGCGTCTGCAGGTTTTCATTACCAAGTGGTGGAAACAATCCAGAGACGACTTGTAAATAAAGTTTAACTCAGACAAAATTCTGTCTTGTTCGTCTGTGTCCCACGCAATGGCGCTGTGCTCGGCGCCCCCCGTGTGTGTAACCATAGCGACCGTGTGGTAACCCAGGCACTCCACTGGTGAGACGAGCCAGCTGGCACAGGGGCGAGGAGAACGGCGCCCGTATCGCCTGCTCCGCGGCAGCGTAAGACTTCAGCTGCGCTCAGGCTCTGCAGAGCCGTGTTTGATGCTCCACTGGGCCCAAAATTTGCTGCCACCTGACAACCAAGAAATAAAGCAACACAGAACCTGCTCTGAGGTTGTGGTCCACTGTGATGTGAAAAGGGGCTTTGAAGGCACCATGACGCACTGGCTCCACCCACTTGCAGGTCGAGGACACGCCCACTAGGTGGAGCTGCCGACAGCGGTTGGCATGGCCCGCCTGAGGCCGGCTGCTTGCAGCTCGGTAAACAACGCTTTGCCTTGTTAGGTTGTCCTGCGACTGCTGGGACCCCATTTTCGGCACCTTTCAGCAGGAGGTGTGAGAGCAGCCGACGGGGGGGCCACGGGAAACGCACGCTGCAGCTCACCGCCTGTTTCCAGCCGGGTGCCGTGCGCGCGCAGCGCGTGTAGGGCTTCGCGGACGAGGAACGATCGCCTGGACGGCTCTAGGCCCCTCAGTACGGCCCCGTCGCCGGACACACCTGCTCCGACTGTCAAACACACCGCTGCGGCTCTTCCCCCCCGCGGGGAATGTTGACTCTCCAGCACCTGCCCTCTCCCACGGCCAGAGGACTCCAGGTCCTGTGCCCTCACACTATTTTTATTCCCCTAATTGATATGGCATCACACCTCATCCGGTTTGTCAATACTATCGATCAGAGCCCGGGACTGAGAGGAGACGACGAGAACGAGAACCTGTGAGGGGAAGGAACTGTGCGGTGGGGGGGGGGGGGCTCCTGCCACAGTCCATCTGCACCCTCCTCAACTGGAAAAGGGTGAATGCTTGTCAGGCGATGACCAGACAAAGAGCATCAATCAAGCCAGTTCCTGTCTGCAGACCAGGGAACCTCACACACCTGCTGCTCCTCCCCCTCCGTAGGTAACGTGGAGTCCAGGTGATGGGAGCAGGAATCGCTGCAAATTACTGACATTATCAGTCTGACGCTTTTCTCCAAAGCAGCTCCCAGTGTGAGGTCTGCAAATGCAGCTACTCGCCCCCCTGTGCCCATTTACACCGCAGGGTAACGTCTACTGTATCGACTTAGTACCTGACCAAGGGCAGCTTGAAAGGGATTCAAACCCAGGACCTTCCGTTACCAGGCAGTAGCGCTAACCAGCAGACCAGCAACGAACTTCAGGACAAATAAGCCAGATGTTGACAGTGAGAAACGTCCCACTAAAATGGACCTTTACTGAACCAGAGACAACCTGCGGAGTGGAAATACGCCGTTTTCATATCGTGTTCATGTTAACTCAGCCGTCTGCCAGGTCAAACGCTGACTTCGTGCATATTTATTTCTGCAGGGACGGAGGGCTCGAACCCTGGACCCGTAAGTGGCAGGGCCACGGACACTGAAGGAACTGCACTTCTCTGCCACTGATGACAGGCAATAAATATCCCCTCTGGTGCCGCTATTTAGTACCTTCTGCCATTTGTCACCCTGCGCTGTTATTGTGATTCTAACGTTTCTGTTCGTGCGACTGTGACTAAGACTGATATCGTCACTAATAACAATAAGAAGATCGGTGCGGTGATGCACACAGTCCCTCCCCGCAGCACCGGGCCCGTTCCGCCGCCACACCCGTCTGGCTCCACAGATGGCGCTACGATTAATGCCGACAGCTTCTTCCTCGGCCCTGGCGGACAAGACAGGAGAATCCCCTCATCCCACTGACCATTTTAAAGGAGAAGCCCCCCCATGAGCCCCCAGCTCTCTCCTGCACCTCCCTCCTCACCTAGAAGCACCGAAAGGGCCATTTTGCAAAATACCCTTCATTCGGCATAAAGCCGGACGCCTACAATTACGCTTCTACCCTCAGCTCTCCGCCAGACGGAGGAGCTGCGCAGGGCGGGAGCATCGCTGCTGAGTGCTGGCTGTGGATGTCACATTACCGCGGTAATATTACCGAGGCTTGCAGCAGAGCACTCTATTCATTTACCCAGCTGGACATCTCCAAGAATGAGGTTGTTTCACTCTGTTCTGCATGTATTCTTTTACTGTTATTTATTCATTTTGTCTAAGAGTGACAATTTGCAAACACCGATGAAATGATTTCCCCATTTATACTTCACGGTCATTTTTACTGTACCTTGCGCGACTCTAACCACGGCACCAGACACTTGCACACGTTATTCGTAGTTAACTAGTAACAGGACCAGGAATGATAATTTAGACTAGTTAGCCTTGGGAGGCAGGTTAGGATGAGCAGGAGGAGACAGAAGCCCAAAAGGAGCCAAATTCAGTTCCACTGACCCTCATCAGCCTGTAATATCACACGTAAAAAGGGAAGCAGTGGAATGAAAAACATCTATTATTTGAACTGTTTTCGAGAGGAGTTTCCCTTTCCCTTTGAAGGACCCCCCACCCCCGCGGAACTCACGCCAGTCTCATTAGTTAGTTGAGGAGAAGATTCGTGGCGACTTCGGCCGGCCTCCTCGTCTGATGGACAATTACAGGCACAATTACCTGGACGCTGTCAGCTGCCAGACATTCGGCCTGTAACCATCCCACGGGTGGGAGAGCGGAGAGCCGCGTCGCTCCTGATCTACGGTGCACCACGGCACCGAAGTGCCGCTCACGTTCGGCGTGAATACATGAGCGGCGTTCTGGAGAGGGGGGGCTCTGCAGGGAGGACCGCTCCCGCCGTGACAAAGTGCTGCTAATGAGGGTCACGCTGCGCCCGCCGCCGGGGTCTTCCTCCCGCCAAACACAGCAGTCATCTGCAGTCGCTTTCGGGGCAAACTTACACCCTTTCCCGTTACCCTGCTGGGACCCGCAGCTTCTGCCCGGCGACGACTCGGGAAAATCTGCCTGCCAGGATCAAACGGAGGGGGAAAAAACCCGTGTCTGTCTGTCGCGGGGAGAAAAGCACACGGCAGCTGGATCCGACCCAGAGGCCCACGAAAGCTTAGCGGGGCAGATTTGAGGCTGTAAAACAACACAAAGCAACTCGCTGTGCAGAACAATTCGCTAATCCGGTGCTTTTTCTCATTTTCGTGGGCATCAGGTTGGATCCTGATCTGTACCGAGTCCCGAGCGCCGAGGGCCCGGTCCGGGGGACAAACAGGAGCCACGTGAAAATGTGCTGAATCACAAAAAGAGGATAAGACTCCATGTGAAATGTTCTTCATAATGACGTATAATAACAAACTATTAAACATGCTAATGATGAAATATGAATCTCAAGTCAGCGAGAAGCAGATTAAGGTTTGAGGAACGTTTCGGACTACTGACTGACACCGAGGCCCACGTGGCCAAACGAGGACAGGAATAATGAGATCTGCTCCTCTTACAGCCCCTGCATTATTCAGTCGTTCACCGTTTTGACGGGGGGACCCCCACGGAGCTGTGCAGGAATACTTGCATTGGGACCTAATCTACAGCCAGTCGAGAGTCGGCGGAGCTGAGCTGGGCCACCGCCTCTCCGTATCACCATTTAATGGCTCCGCACAGAAAAGCAGCGACTGTGAGACAAGCGGAAGTTCACCAGCGTTTGGCTTAATAAGGATCCGCCAGCCGATAAACTTAGTGCACGTCGTAACACAAGGAGCCGCACGAGCGACTGCCGCCGTCCCGCGTCCTCATTCCGCTCGTTTTTAACCGCCACAGGATCACTGCCTTCGTCACGTTTCAACCCGGTTGGCGAGGAGAGCGAGTCTGTCCCGCGGCACTGGACGCGGGACAGACTCGCCCATTCGAACCCAGAAGGCAAACGCTGTCTGTAAAGTCAGTCGCTGCTGGACGGTCTTGCAAACATCAGCGGCTTCATCTGTTGTTCCACGGGAACCTTCAGCACAGGAAGGCTGACAAACTACTGTGAGGAACTGATTTCAGGAATTCCAGCCCGGGTGACACGGACAACATGTCTTCGTCCACTCTGGACGCGTTGCTCTAAGGAAGGGCTGTCACACGAGCGCCACGCCGGCAGTGACGATGGGTTCCTGCCAGGAGGGTGTCGGTTTGCACCTGACAGCACGGGGACGGCGACACTGCGCAGGCCTGCGGAGAGGGGCGTACGGACCGCCCGCCCCTCGCCCCCACCTCCGTCTGACGCCGCTTCCTCAGCATGTGGCAGATGGAGACCTTCCAACATCGAGCCGTCCCACCGGGGATCGGTATTTATGCGCGTGCTGATTGCTCCAGTGTGCTATAAATTGCTGTGAAAATCGTGCCGTTCTTTTTTGTCCGACTCTGCCAGTACGCCGAATGCTAACAGACAAAGTGTTTAATAGTCAGGGAGGATAGCAGATGTCTCTGCCCAAAGGAACATTTCCTGGGCACGGGGCACACGGTCCGACACGGGACTGCAGCACAGAAAAGGAACAACACGAGCCCAGCATGTGGTTTGGAAAACGGAGATAAATTATTCTAATGATTTAATGATGCTTTAGGCCAGAAAAAAAAATGCGGGGAAAATATGTTACTCGAGTAGCCTTTCAGGTAAAATAAATCTCTTTAATCCTGCCAATGACATACAAAAATACCCTTTTGTTAGAGCTTAAAAAAAATATTTCTGTGCCACTGATGTCGCCGCGAACCCCAACCCTGGCAGACTAACAACAGGCTATTTTAAAGATGGACGTCGACATAAAGAAACGTGGTTACGCTCCCAGGGCCGTGATTTATCCAGTCGAGAAGAGTGTTGTTCCAGCGTAAGAGGAGCATCGGCTCCATTTCTGCTCCTTTTTATTAGACGTTCGTGTCACCTGAAAGCATCTTAAAATGGACAGAGATGAGAAAGGAGCGGTGGGCGGGGGTTGGGGGGGCTGCCGTGAGCGGAATGAGAAGCCGGCTCCGCACGCCCACTCACACCCCCGCACCGCTCGGCTCGGCCGTCTGGATTTCCTCCAATCTCCTCTTTCGCCAAACGGCTTTCTGAGCCTCCCCTTCGCGCCTTTATAGTCCCATCTTTAATGTTTCATGTTGCTTTTGCATCTGCACGGCATGTGTGTCTGCATACACAGAACATCCGCAAACACACACCCTCGAGAGCCTCGACAGAAAGTTGCAAAGCCGCGGCAGAAAACAGCTTCCCACCCAGCCGGGCTCGTCGCTGCATCCTGTGGTCTGCGAGGGCTGGGGGCAAATTTAATCCAGCCGCAGCTGGAGGGAAGGCGTCCCAGGGCTGCCGGCGGGGCGCACCTGCAGGACGATCAGCCTCACTTTTCCTTGAGACGGCAGTAAGGGTTGAACGATGAAGACACGTGGTAGCTGGGGCTCAATGGGACCAAACCATCTCAAGATGGTCTGCTCCAGAGAACGAGGCAGGATTAAACGCTTCCTGATATCACGCCGAACATAAAGCCTGTTTGCAGCTCCTGTTGAACCTTCAACTAATCCACGTCTGTCAACCAAACGCTCCTTTCCGCAGACGGCTGAGGCAGCTGGGAGGAAACCGAGATCCAAACGTCGCAACGTGGCCACTGATGGCAGGAGGACGGAGGCTGTCGGGGAAAGGTTGTCACAGTATCGGTGTAATCTTCCTTCTCCCGCAAACGTGCCGACGCACCTGTCTGTGCGCCGCGCTGCTGCGAATTATGTCGAGAGGGATTTGCATACCATCTGCGCGCGGGGCTGGCGGCTGCAGCAGGGCGATGTATCGCTGCGGTTGCTCTCCTCGGGGTAACAGCTAAATGCTTTCAATATCTTTTAAATGTTTAGGTGTCCTGGAAGCACAGAAGAAAGATTATCTTCTTTGCTCAAGGGAGCATAAAATCCTTCCAATTATCATCCTTGTGGAAAGTTTGAAAACATTCCTGGAGACGGCGATGTGATGTCTCCGTGTTAATCCGTCCTTCATACTGCCTTCAAATGTTCCTCTTCCAAAGGCTGCACTGCAGTCTTGCTTGAGACCCTCGCAGCTTGTCTGCCACACGTTCAAACGCGTCAGATACCTGCCACGAAGAGTCGAAAAACTTTAAAACACGGGAATAATGTGTTGCTTTTATACCGCTGCTCTCCTGGTTTGATTTGAGCCAAAACCCATAGATTTGCCATGTATTAAAAAGCACGAATGTCCTTCCCACAGATTTAGAACCCATGTGGGTTGGAAGAATCGTCTCTCTTGATCATATATTGAGGGGCGTTGATGTTCACAGGGAGTACAGAAGAACCACAAAGACGTTAAGGAAATGGATGAAAAGTCCACCACGGTGAAAGCAGACACACGCACGCTGCCTTAAACGCCCGTTGAGCGGACGCCTACTTTTGTTGACCACGTACAGTCCTTCCAGAAAGTTTCCTGCTCCACAAGTGTTGGCGTTGAAAGGCGCATGTCCGTTGTCATCCGGTGGCTGCTCGTCCTCTTCTTTCTTCTTTTTCTTCTGTTTTCCCATCGTCACCGTCTGTCAGAGAATCTAAACGTGTCAGTCAACCTTCGCCCAGCACTTCTAGGCTCAAGCTGAATTTACTGTCGTTCTGCACAGGGAGAAGGAGATGTCATTTCTCCTGGCCCTGCTGCACAACACAATTAATGGACAAACACAGACACAGCCGGAGTAAAAAACACGCAGACAGGCTGAGGTAGGATGGAGAAATGAACGGGAGCACTGATCTTCTGAGGTTTCCTCCTCACTGTCCACATTGTCTTTAGAAATCAGCTGTGCTGGAGCGAACCATCATTAAGACCACATGATGTTTCCAGCCCCTCCGCGGATGTTAGTGGACCACATCACTGAGCGGTCAAGAAGAAGCAAAGCATGCAGAGCAGCAGCAGTGACGGGGGTGGAGAAAAGGAGGTGCACAAGTGTTCCGGGGCCCGACTGTGACTAGTCCATAATCAAAGCAGCCACGGCCACTTAAACACCTGAGGCAAAGTCTCCCTGCAAGCAATTTAACGCAACGCTGGAGAGGCCCTGAGTTGCATTTAGCCACAAGTCATGGCAGACAGGGCTACGTGACACGTGTTTAGCATGACGGAGCTCTTTTCACTGGAATAGACGTGCAGTAAATGACCAAACAGCCCGTTCTGTAGCTCTGTCCATTTTCCCAGCATCTTCAGCTTTTCAGCCAGTGGGGACTTTGAAACCAGGAGGTCGTGTAAGGCTAAATGCCACCTTTTCCAGGACTTTATTTTTTACCTGAAAACATTGCAGATACTTGTTTGTGGGAAAATAATCATTCGCAAATGCCAACAAGGGCTTAACAGAGACTTAACTGTCCCTGAAAACCGCTTTCCGCCGTGCCGGCCGAATTTGGGTGCCATAATTGTGCGAGGCGACGCCCTTGGTTGTTCTGCGAGAACAAGCGCGCGTTTAGGTTCCGATACGCGGTTCTTCCTCGGACGTCCCGTCTCACCACTTGGGCATAGAGACAAGCAAGTCCAGAACAAGAAAACTCACCGACCCCCCCGCCGGGCTGGGTGCGGCACCTGGTTTTCTCTGAGCGGCAGAAGCATCCGTTCGCTCTGATGCACCAAAACTTTACCGCCATCCGAGTGGAGCCCAAACCACAGAACCATGCGTGTGGCCCACGGCCAGAGGGGTCGAGCCACAACCAGGAAGCCCAAAATCCTGGGTCTGAGTACAACTCAGTTGCTCGTCCCTCACGAGACCCTGCACTACCACCTGGACTACCGAAGACGGCCCTGTACCTCCGAAACTCACAGACAAACCTGCCGGTTGAGCCCACACTTTGTCCTGCCGATCAAACCAGACAACCGTGTGGCTAAATACACCATTTTACAGGGGAACACCTACATTGTATGTGTGGCAAAAATACATTTTCTCTCTTAACATTCCACAATGTTGACTCATATGTATGAAGTTACCCCTAAACAGTGTAATAGGAGCGAATTAAACCCCCCCGGTCATGACTTAGAAAGAAGAGCAACTTCACCTTGAAGACAAAGCAGCTGGGACGTCCGACTGGGAAGCAACTGGCAACGTGGAACCTGTATCAAGACTGAATACCTGGAACAGAACAAAGGGAACAAAGTTGCTATTTATGAAATAAAGGTTAGAAATGGATGTGCAGAATATAAAGAGGAGAAAAGGGCTTCAGCTCTGTTGCAGCAAAGAACAACTGGGCTCAAACAGTGGAGCTTCAACCGAGCCGATTTCAGGAGGCCGAAGGGGAAAACTCCACTGGGGTTCCAAAAACCCGCTGGATCTCAGCACAGACAGTGCTGACTGACCACTACGTACAGGCTGAAGCACACACACTTCTGTGTGGGGGACACGGTGGCCCTGGACCAGTTGTGGAAAAACGTGTCAAACCTTGACGTTCCCCTAACTCACTTTGTCTCAGTCACAAGAAGAAACATCAGGCCCAACAGGACCTGTATGAGGCCTTGAAGGCCCCGCACTGCGAGACTCTGCCCCATAATGCAGGAGGAAGCCCCGGCAGATCTAGCTAGTGAGCTTCTGACCGGCCAATGTTGAGGCTCACGGGGGGGTTGAGAACACAAGCAGATGGGATCAGTTCCTCACTTCTGGGGACCAGAAAGGGACTGAACTGCTGCTCAGCTCCTGCACCCTAATGGACTCAAACATATAACCACCTCCTTCCCCGAGGCCCACTCCACAAACGTCAGTCGACGTGTAACGGCACAAAAGTGAATGTAAACAGAAGACTTTATTTCTGCCAAAATCGAGATTGCCGGTGTGCATTTACTCCCGTGGAAATGTGTTCAGTAGCACCGCGTGGCGCCTTGGCCAAAGTAATTTCCACTATCTGTTAGCCTTTCTCTGGTTTATTTCCTTCTTTTTTCGTGAAAATCATATCTGGCCCTGCAGTCTATTCCTCTGCTGATAGCTTGCGACCCTGTCGACCAAGAGACAATTTCTTTGAATCAAACGTAAGTTACTGAAAAGGTGGGTACCCACCGGGGGCCGAAGACGGCACTTCTGCTGTGTTTAAGCGGGACTGGAGCACGTGAGACGCATTTTGGTCTTTCCTGAGCAGGACTCCATTCAGGGGGAGTATATTCACCCTGAGGGGGAAAAAAGTCAAATGTGACAAAACAGCTGAATGCCAGCGCAGCCCCACCGACACCATGGCAGGTAGCTCCCGAGTCCCAGTGGAACCAGGACCGGCGCCTGGGCAGGAGAGGGAGGAGATCAGAGGACACGCACACCAAGCCGGACGGGACGGGACCAGTAAACGTCCGTGGGAAGGAGCACAGAAGAGGGAAGATGAGAGTTGCTTTCTGAGGGAGATCTGAGCTTCACTTCCCTGCAGCTTCATCGGCAGCAGCATAACTCCTATATGATACACGGGTGGACAGCGGCAACTTCTGGACACAGTGGATCCCTTGTCTAAAGGAACTTCTACACAGACAGTAGCTAAGCTACTTACACCAATTTACCCATTTATGCAGCAGGGCAATTTTTACCACATCAGTTCAGGGTTAGCACCTCGATCAAGGATTCCTTCTGGCTGCAAACCAGCACGGCACCGTCCGAACCGTTGCGCAGCAGAGGACGTGCGAGGCCAGAGAAGGTGCCAGAATGAGAAGTAATTCAGCTTAGCAGCAGGCAGTTCTAGTGCAAGCCGCAGTCACACCGCCGCTCTGCCGCCGATCTCCCGGCCGCCTCCTCTCAGCTCCGTCTCGTCTGTTTTCCTGCCTGACGCACCAACCGAGAGAAGGCGGCTTTGTCCGCGTCCGGCGCGAGACGCTGTGAGGAGACACCGCTGACAGGCCGGATGAGAGCAGGTTTACAATCTGGCAGACGCGCTTTAACTGCCGCTTCTTCTGCTTAAACAGCTCCTGGGGCTGGAAAAGCCCTTGAGCTCATGAACATCCCACCACCCAGCTGCTTTCCGCCCATTTTCACCAGCTCTCTCAGCCTCCCTGCCGGCGCCGGAGAGCAGAGCTCGTGTAATAAACCGAGGGCTGCGGTGGTGAATGAAGGACGATGGACAGTCGACCCCATCGTCACCCCCCGGGCCACGTTCCTCCTTTACCCTGTTCTACCCTGTTTTCACCGTGTTCCTCCTTTACCCTGTTCTACCCTGTTTTCACCGTGTTCCTTCTTTTACCCTGTTTTCACCAGCTTCCTCCTTTTACCGTTTTCAACGTGTTCCTTCTTTTACCCTGTTCTACCCTGTTTTCACCAGCTTCCTCCTTTTACCCTGTTTTACCCTGTGACACAGCTATACTGTGCGCTGAGCATGTGCCTGTCCTGCGACGCCCCTCGCTGCTGCACCACCACACTGCATTTCTACTGAAGTTCAGCCAAATCAATAGGACCTTTAAAATGTCTAAATGTTATGAAAGACAGCAATTTAATTATATTCATTTTTAACCTTTTCGTTTTTCCTACCTTGCTGAAGGCAACAGTTCTTTCCACGCTGCCTGTCTAGTACACGTCTACTCGCATGAATGTCATACAGAATTGAATTTGCTTCTGTCTCCGAAAAACCGCCATGTCCTCAAAATAAACAAGCTGGTGGGGAAGAGGAGTCGGCCTCCAGTTGGCACCACTGTCACGCCGAGACGGAGCCGCACAGGAGGAAGAGCATCAGGTGAGGAAAGAGATACCAGTAGAACAACCAGCGAAGAGCCAGTTGACAGGAGACAGTGCAGTGTGGCGTTTTCTGGACTTGAGAGACAGGGAGACCAGAGGACGTCACAGTGCTCTTCTTCTCTGTCAAGTTACAAAGTGTTGATCACCTGAAGTGACTGAATACACTGGGTTTCCAGGGATGGGGGGGCTTCACTGGGTGGGAATGAAACTGAGCTGGAGATGGTGGATAAGTCAACAACCGACTACACGTGGAATCCTGCTGCGAGACGTCAAACTCAGTACAAGATCACCTGCTTTAATAAGGTCCTGCTAACACACATACACACACACACACACACACTCGTCCATCATTCCTGATGAGGAGCATCTTTACTTGCGTTGTGCCAGTGAGGATGAAGCTTTGTTCTTGTTTGTGGCGGTGGTGCTACTTGAGATGTTGATGTTGGAGTGTTGTTGTTACCATGGATACCAAGGTATATGACAGGGGCTCTGAATGTACAGCAACAGTGAGGACAAGTTGGGGGGGGGGGTGTCCCGTGATGATGTGAGTTCTTTTCATCTGTCTTCTGTTCCTCTCACTGCTCCTTTGTGTCCTGTATCTTCTGGCTTTCAACGACGCCCTTCCTGTCCTCACCGCAGATCTCCGTGCTTGTTGGCCCTTTGTGAGCGTTTCCAAGGACCCTTGGTCAATTCCAAGACATCTGAGCCACGTCTTCAGTGTGTCCTAAACTTCAAGCTTCTGCAGCAATATGAGCACAGAGGAGGTGCTTTGGGAGATGTTCAGACATTCAGAATCATGGTGGCAACAGTGAAGCCCAATCTACTTCACCACTGAAGATGCTCTGCATGTCTAGCCACTCCAAAACTTTAAAGTTCACATCGTTTCTTGTCATCTGACCTTCCAGATCCTCCAAAATCAGCCCAGGTGGAAGTGACTGAGTTTCTCCCTTCTGGTGATCTGTCCAGGTTTCGGCACCATACAGCAGTGAAGCCACCATGACAGCCTGGTCCACCTTCAGTTGACACCTCTTCTGTACATACACTCCGCTCAGAGTTCATTGATCAGCGTATTGGTGTGAGAAACATGTGCGACACTGTAGGAGTGGAGGTTGAGCAGAGACATCACGCGGGGGGTACAGTACCTGCACGGCTGAAACACACGTTACTGTTTATTGCTGTTATTGTTTGCTGGGTCCTGTGAAGCAGAGACTGGAGGGGATTGCTGTCGGAAGCCGACTGCCGTCAGCAGCATGAAGCCATGTTGTCACAGTAAAGGGGCTTGAGAAAACAGCCTGTTTTTATATAACACTGTAACGTGGTGTAAATCCAGCTCTTCTCACCGACACGTTAGCAGTAAATTCCCTCCAGTCCCCGTAAAGAGGGTGATGCCACTGGAAAACCTCCTTATTCACAGAACAAAGAGCAGCTGCTGGGACCCCACTGGAACCAGAATAAACAATGGGATCCGCCCTGAGTGCAGTCTCTCCAAGAACAAAGTCTGTCGGTCGCGTCCACGTGGTAAAAGTACACACAAAGTACCACGGCACCCGGTGCCTGGCTGCGCCTGTCATGCAAAGCACACGGCCCATAAAAACAAACTCCGCACATTTTTGACTGAGGTTTTACGCCGCTGTAACCCTGAGGTCGTGTGTTCGAATCCCCCCTTACTGCTCCTACAGAGGAAATTGTACATGCGGCAGCGAAGTAGCCGAACAATAACAGTGTGAATCAATGGAAGTCAATAAATAAAAGAATGAACCGAGCTTGCTGGATGCTGAGGAAAGAGTTGGTTTTGCAGCAGACCAGGATGTCTGCGTGGGTCTCGGACTAAATTCTTCCTCCTAAAGCCATTTCTGCCATCACCAAGACCTTTTACTTTCTGGTGGTGGACAGAAGCAGCTGGACTCTGGCTTTACCCAAAGGAGGTTCGGAGATCACTGCTGGATTCAGGTAGGACCTCTGGAGCACAGTGGAAAACCTCACAAAGTCATTCATCAGTCCATAAACACAGTGGATTCCAGATCTAGAGATCCCGCTGGATGGTGTCACCCACACACGACCGGGTTCAGCCTGACCTCCTCCGGGCTCCTGCCGGGTCCGAGATGTCTGGCGATGCTCGCGTCAGGTGTGGAAGCTCACGGCCAAACTACAGCAACACAACAGCACTTCAGCACTGCAGGGCGGTGGAGGACCTGGCCTGGTTCCAGGTCCTGGAGAAGCCCGATGTGGAAGTGCTGAAAGAAACACAACCCCTACGTTCCTCTTGGCAAACAGACAAACCCATCTGCGCTTCTCCTCCGCATTTCTTTTGCTCTTCATGTCACGCGGCGCTGAGAGGGAAGCCCTGCAGCAAAGTCTTTCTTCAGACGAGTCGAGTCCTCAAGGATAAGCAGCTTGACCCCCCCCACTGCGAACGGTGTGCGTTTCGCTGTGGAGCTCAACGCTCCTCAGCAGCATCGGCCCTGCACTCGGCGACCTCCGACCCCAGGGGGCGACGCTCAGGGTTGTGTGTGTGAAGCAGCAGATTGTGCTGCTGACTGAGGTGACCCTCTCCATCTCCTCACCTGACAGGTATTGGTGACGCCAGTGGAGCCCCGCATGGGGACACGGTGCTGCTGCCTCCACACGCTCTGCCCACTTTGTGCTTTATTCTCCTAATTAAATTGTGTCATTTAAGATAAGAGCGCTAATTAAATTGAAACCTCAAGGTATTTTTTTTTTTTTTTTACATTTTTTAATATTAATTTATTGCGCTAATGTCAATAGCGTTTTGAAAAGCTGAGATTGCGCCTCGGGGACGTTTGTGTTTGCTCGGTTCGGCAGCATGCAGCAGCCTCACAGTAGGCTAATAAAGAGCAGCAGTGCATGATGGGAAGCGAAACGTTGTGCCCTTTGCTGCCAAGTTTCTAGAAGTAAACAAATTCTGCTGGGAAAGAGAGAAGAATAAAAATGATCAAATACACAATTTCATGTGGAGCTTTTTCTATTTATGCTGAAAGGGTGGAGAGAAGTTTTTCTTTCCTCCGTGGCAACGGTGCAGCTGAAGGACGTCGCCGAGAGCAATTTTTACTCCTTTTATTACGGAATATCACCTTGATTAATTCATAAATATGCCAACGCCAAGCCGTGTGTTTGTTCAGGTGTGGTTCTGCGTCGGGGGGATAAAAGAGGGAGCGACATGAAAAAATTAATCGAAATTATATTTTAGGATTATAGCTGCAAATTACATTTTTCAATTTAGGAGTTTTGAATGGCTTCCAGCACAGGAAACTGCCATTTTTTAGAAGCCGACAATAATGACTTTAAACGTAATTTGTTCATTTGAGAAAATTGTGTTTGTAGCAACTCATTACTCATGCTGTTTCTTCAGTGAAATAAGCAGTTTTCCTGCTGATTGTTCCGGAGGCTTCTGCAGCGTCTGAGACCAGCATCGCCCCGCGTTTGTATCTGTAACCCTGCAGGCCGCCTGCAGTTCGGCCTCCGCGGCACCCCCTGCGAACACGGAGCTGTACGGGGGGGGTCTGGGACGCTGAGGGGGTGGAGTCAGGTTGGCGTGAGGAACGGAGCAGAAACGACACACTGCAGTCACACCTCTGCTCGGTCGGTCCATCACAGCGAATCAAACGTCACAACTGCAAACGTTCAGAAGTTTCTGCGGATCTTCCATGAGCTCGTGGCTGTTGTGGCACGATGGTCAGAAGATCTGCACCACTTGATGGTCCCGTTCACAAGTGGTCTAAAATCAAAAGCCCGCAGGTTGCCGGTTTTGTCCCTAGCATGGTGTAATGAGCTCCCTGTGTCCCTCAGAGCTGCTTAGTCCCTCTCAAACCTATCTTTTTCAGAGCCTTTCCTCTCCTGACCTCCTGACAGCTGCAGCTGCTGTGATGATCTATATATTTGCTGTCTGAGTCTCCTTTCTGAAGGCAGCTACTGGAGGGACGTGAACCAGCAACACGGAGGTTTCGGACACACGAGCTGCGCTCCCTTCATCTCATGCCTGTGTATAAATTGATCTTCTTCTGCTCTTGATGCACTTTTACTTTGTGTACTCTGGGTTGTACGGCAGTGTGGAAAAAAGGGTCTCGTAAATGGTTAAATCTCAGCGTACGGTGACTAGCAGCACTAGAACCATTTACACAGCAGGGTATTGTTAGAGTAATTCAGAGCCAGTACCTCGATTCTGGGTACAACAGCATTGACAGGAGTGGGATTTGAACCAGAAAATTGGCGGTTATGAGTCTTATTGCTGTGTCCCCTGCTGCTCAGACATGACTTTCATGCTCACGTTCAGCGGTCCAGTTGATCAGGGACTGATCACCACCACCACTAACCACCTCCCTGCCGTGGTGGAAGCACAAAAAACAAATGCATGTTCTGACCGCATTCTTGTGACTCCAACCTGCCAACCAAGACACACTGCAGCCTGGGGGTCCTTATCGACGTGAGACCGAGCACAAAACCTCGAGGTGAATTTCCGACACTCACCTCTCCACAGCCTCCTGGTGCAATCGAGTCAGGCTGTACATGAAAGTTTCATGGCCTTGCGAGCGATAGTAGGCCTGGCTGAAGACATGTCCCCCTCCCAGAGTGCGGACACTCCGTGACACACTGAGCAGAGCAGAAATGTGGACGCTGCTGAGGAAACACTCTCTGGAGGGGGACATGGCTGCTGACCCCCTTCTGAGTTCACTCATGTCAGTAAATGAGGACACAGGAAGCCTTAAAATGCAGCCTTGAATTCGAGTTAGACGGGAATTTGGGTTGAAGCTGCAGTCAGAGAGGGTTAACTTGGTGAGGAAGCTCATCCTCCCCCCTTCCCACAATGCAACTGGAGCGGTGGCACCGCAGCTTGTTCTGCTTTTGAAGATTACGGCCTTTAATATCTGCCAGGGGACCCATTTTTAGGTCACCCAGGCGGGGAGGGAGGGGAGAGCAAGGCGGCCCCCAACGGACACTGCCGTTGGCAGAGAGGGGCTTCAGCACACAGAGGAAAAGCAGAGCATGCTGGGAAATTAATGAGGAACACAGTGGGGTGACTGGGCAGTGGAGGGCTGCTGGGCAGTGGCTCAATGAGGGCAACATCCTTTACGGCACAAACAGAGACAAATGAGAGGCTGCAGTGGGTTGCAGCGTACCTGGCTCATGTGGACTCCACCTACTGGGGATGTTGGATGCATTTGACCGCTGTGGGCATCATCCTGGTGTCCAGAAGGAGAAAAGACGA
The DNA here is from genome assembly GCA_900497675.1 of Arapaima gigas. Lineage (NCBI taxonomy): Eukaryota > Metazoa > Chordata > Actinopteri > Osteoglossiformes > Osteoglossidae > Arapaima > Arapaima gigas. The sequence goes on from UFQX01000153.1 coordinate 120,913, forward strand.
GCATCACATCGCTGGGCTGGAGGGTGTGGTGCTGGTGCTGGTCTTCAGCCCTAAAGAGAAACAGTTCCATGCCTGTGACCTCCTACTTTGGTGCAGTTTCCCTCAGTTTCACTCAACCCTTCATTCATTCCTTCTCTTATTCACTCGTTCACTCCTCATGTCGCTCCTCCCTGGTCGCCTCACCGTGGAGCCGCAGGGGAACCAACTAGCCAAGAGTTAAAACGAATCGCAGCACCTGCTAGTAACCATTGAAAAACTGGGTAGAAAATTGAATTGCTGGTATGAAAAATTATACAAGAGAATTATACACATTTCAGTTAGAAAATATATATCAGCCATCCAGCTGGGAGCCAAAATGGCTTCGGTGACATTAAAGTTGATGACAGTAAGAACGAGGAGGCGGAGCTCCCACTGCGGCCATAACGCAAATTATTTAATGGCCTGTTGGGTTCAGCCTATTTAAACCAAACTTCATTCATGCTGTAGAGCCGTAGGGGGGGAGGGGGTGTCTCTCTATTGCCCCCTATAGGGTGGGCACTGAGCTACTGCAGGCACTTTCCTCTAATCACACAGCAGACAGCAGTTGGTGTAAAGTGAATAAATCATCATCATCATCATCATCATCATCTCTCCAGCTGCTCCCATTTCTAAAGCTGTTTCTCCACACGGATTTGGCCCAGTTTTCACCTGTTTTATTTTCACAACTTTCAACACAGTACAAAGAAATACACATTTTACACCACCCTACCCCTCCCTACCAGTGCACACTAACACACTCCCAACTGGCCTCCGGTGCCGAGGTTGTGTAGCTGCTCTACACCCATCGCCTGCATGATGAGCTGAAGGAGACACCGACAAAGACAGACAGGAACACGGAGAGGACAAACACACCCTGGCTGAGAAATTAGCCCAAAGCAATTCTCCTCGGGAACATTACCTCAGCACAGCGGCAGTAAAATCACAGTAAAGGCGCAGTGCAGCTGCTCAGGACAGCTGAGCCACAGTCTTATTAAATAAAGGGCAGCTTCTCCTGGTTCAAAAGCTCAGTGTGTGGCACCAGGAAAATACCCACAACACCCCCCCACACACACGCACAGTAGTTTTTGATGAGCACCATCTTCATCGGCATCATGCCAGTGAGGATGAAGCTTCTGCTCCACACGGTATTGGATACCAGTACTGAGGTGCTCAACCCTGTGGGTGTCCAGCCACACTGCGGAAACCACCTGTGAGAGACGCCAGTCTTTGTGCACGTGTGGCTTAAGCCCACCCTGCTCCTGAGCTCCTCACTTGAACAGAAGCTGTGGAGGAGCAGCTGCATCCAGAGTCGGAAGTGGAGCTTCACAGCAGAGACAAACGGGGTTGGATGTGCACATGTTAGAAATAAGAGCTCACTGCCTACTGGAGAAATGTATTATTCACTCAGTATGTTAAATATTTATCCTTTAATGAATTATTGACACAAACACAAAACCGTGAAATTAGGAGGAAGAGGAAATTACCTCCCCTGGTCTATATGCCAGAACAAAAACTTTCAAAAATTCAAAGCTGCTCTAATGGCGAAGCACAATATAATTATTTTTCAAAGGGACCTGGTGAGGACAGCAGTGCACTAACCACCACACCCCCCGTCACTGAGCCCAGCAACTCCTGCATTCCTCAGATGCTCTTCTTCAACTTCAACTCAATATCAACAGTAGATGATCTTTGGATGCAGACACGGGGTGATCAGCACAGTTTGTGTGTCTGATTCCACTGTGTTGCTGGTTCACATCCGTCAGGTAGCTGCCTATAGAAGTGACATTCAGTCAGCAAATACAGACAATTGCAGCAGATGGTTGAAAGAGATGGGTTTAGGAGGGATTCAGCAGCTCTGAGGGGTACACGGAGCTCAATACACCACACTGGGGACAGAACTAAGAACCTGTGGGCTTTCACTACTGGACCCCTTGAGAGTCACATAAACCTTTTCACTTGTTTGGGATTTATTGTTCATCTGCGTGTGTGTGTGTGTGTGTGTGTGTGTGTGTGTGTGTGTGTGCGCGTGTGTGTGCTTCCCCTTCCTATTCTAGAGCTGCAGTCTTTTCACAAACTGACACTTCTGTTCAGTGGCGACAAAACTTCACCCAACTTCCTCGTCTGAGTGTCACAGACACACTTCGTGTTTAATATTTGCACAAAGGAGAGCAGCGCGCCGGAGGGTGTCGGGTACTGAAAGAGAGCTGTGGCCCTGGAACACAGCGAGTGCCGCCTGCTGCAGCACATCTCCAGGGGCAGATCCCCAAGGAGCATCAGGAATGACAAAGTACAGTGGCAAGTGTGCCATCTGAATGGAAATCACTGCACCTCAGTGGGGACAGCAGCCACATCCTCACACTGATCACTGCGCCTCCGACCACAGCCACCCATCACATGGCCTCCCCACTTAGAGGGTCACACAACTCTCCTCCCACCTGCCTCATGTTCCACACGCACCCAGGTTGGTTTAAACTGCTTCTCAGTTAGATGACAGGCAGCACTGGTGGTCATTCAGTGAGGGAAACACCTGTGTGGACTGCCCAGCTGTGCGGCTCAGGTGTGACAGGGAGCAGTGACACTTTGCTCAGATCAGAGGAGCTTTACACGGGTTAGTTTTTCATCACTGTGCTTCTACAGGCATTTGGACACGAGTGGAAAATGGGCCTTTGTAAAACAGCCGAGAAGAAGCCCTGCAGATTGCCTGACTTATTACACATTTAAATTAACAACTCGCTTCAATTCTCACCGAAGATGAGAGTCCTGACTCTTCACCTGTTTGCACAACTGGATGTTTCACTGAAGTGGTTGTGGACCACGGGCCTCAACCCCAAACATGTCTGGGATGTGAATGCGTATTTTTTTGTGAATTTAATTAGCTGCTTTTATCAATTTCAAAATAAATGTTTTCAGAACATACAGCAGTCCACCGTCCCAGATGACAAGTCCACAGTCACATAATTTATGGAAATGCAAATCACGCAGCAAAACTACGAGTTCAGTTCACTTCCAAACACCCTGGTGTGTGGAGCCATGTCTGGGGGTCACGGGAGTCACGGAGCTCCCGCTGCGAGAGTGACAATCTGGACCTGTGTAAAAACACTGACCCAGCGGTGTTTGGTGACCCAGAGCAACACGGCAGTTGCGGGAAACGCCGATTTACGGTGCTATCATCACCTTGCTGGGCTGTGAGGCGCGAGTGTGGGAAGAGCTGGGCTGCTGGTTGGAGGCCACGAGGAAAACTGTGCAGCCGTGCAACTTGACAGAATTTACCGCGAAAGAAGTCCGTTGGTGCAGAGCATCGCTGATGTGTTTCCGGCTCCTGACATTTCAATAATAAATGCCATAAATCATACATAAATGCAGAAGGAACCTGCAGCATGTTTACCGTGATCCCTCAGCAGATGTAGGACACAGAGAGCTGGATACACTGTGCTCTGCTCACCTGGCCATCTCCTTCTCTGTATTTATATAACAACTATGACATGTTTACCTGGAACAGACCGACGGTATCAAGTGGGTGGCACATCTGTGGCGGCACAGTTAAAACACACGCGCTGCTGCCACGAGACGGATTCATTTGCGTTGGCAGAAACTGTGGAGACCATGAATCATCCCCAGAAAATGACACATTTTCTGGCTGGGAGGTTTGTGTTCTGGATGACCATCAACGGTGACGTAATGGCCACATCCTGCAGGGCGACCCGTACCGCCGAGGCGTGTAAACGCCATTAGTCCCCGTTAGACGAGGGCTTGGAGCGTTTGGCTGCGCTGACGGACACGTCACAACCGAACGCCACGGCCGGACCTGGGAGCTGTGGGTTAGTGGGACACAACAGTTGGGATTGTTGAGGCGCAGGGACAAGCAGCACCACGCCAACCGTGTGTAACAACTGTGAACTGCGGCTTCAGAGACTAACCGCGGAGAAAGTGACCGTGGAGACCAACTGGGGGGTGAAGGCAGAAGCGTGCTAGTGGTCCCCGTGAGGCGGCGCTATAGCAGCCAGGTGCAGAGCGAGGTGAAGTACCGCAGTGTGGAGAAGCTGTACAGACCAGGCGTCGCCGAGCAAATGCAACATAGAGCCAGCATGCCGGGTTACACGGTGTGGCCCTCACACCTCTCCAGGGAGCTGTAGCAACTAGCGTGTGGAACCCGGAGATGGAGCCCATCGCCACCGTGGACAGAGGAAAACCCAAAGAAAGAGAATTTCCCCAGATGTGGTGGCTGTAACTGTCACACAGGCCACTTTCTCTCCCATCAACAGACAGTTTCTTAGAAGCTGTTTCCACTGTTCCACTCCTCAGTCCCCAGAAATACCACAAAGTTCAACCAAAAAACTTGAAAGGAAAAAATCTGCAGCTCCAGCAGGAGTGATTACAGTATTAAAGCAATGCAGATGGTGCTAATAATTTTGCAGCATGGTAAAAACAAAGAACCAAACAGGTTGAAGCAGTTTTTCTTCCAGGGAAGAGTGCAAGTGTTTAACATGTAAGTAAATGATGACAGCAGTGTTGACAGCGCAACTTCAGGACCATCATCATTAAATCACCAAAATACAAAGTGCTGAAATACGGTGAAATACGGCACAAACCGGCTCATTTGCTTCTTGTAAACGCCGAAAAGAGAAAAGGTGGGTTGGGACTGGGGAACATGTGGGAACCCAGACCGCCCGTGGGGTCTCATCCCACCCACCAGGCATGCTTGTCTGGGAGCTCAGTGGATCTGGAAGCCCAGCGATGAGAAGATGGAGCGGTGCGACACACGGACTCCCTTCTCAATCACGGCTGCCTGGAGGCCTCCGTCGGCTCGGCACGAGTCCCCATCAGAGCCCTGGTAAAGGCGCGGGGGACGGCTGGCACGTCCCCGGGTGTGAACAGGTCATAGCCCATAATGGCTAGTTTCAGGGCCGGCTGTGAAAACAGCTGGACCGAGAGTCCAAGAGCAGGTCTTTCTTGTTGGGGCACGAGCCACTCGGGAAAGACACTCCGGCACGTGCACAATGCGCCGAGAGCCTTTCTGCGGATTCCTGTTTTCCTCGCGCCCTCTGGACGGACCCGTTCCGCGGGGAAACGAATTTAATGAGTGTCTGACATGAAAGAGACTTTGGCGCTCGGATGCAGGAAGTGTGCGGAAGCCAATGGGAGCACGAGGGCCGCGAGTGTCACCATGCTGTGTTTATTTCCCAGCCGACGCTCCTCGCTGCTATTTATTTGTGTCATAAGCTGTCTCTGAGGTGCAGGCGGCTGAGGAGATTTTCCGAGCTGCTGGAATCACAGCTCCCAGATGAGCAGCTCGCCCTTCTGAAGGACAGGGGGTGGGGTGGTGGGGGAGGGGGGGGCTCAACAAAAACACGGCTTTAAAAAGAAGATAAAACGATAATTAAGTCAGAAGCATGAATAACAGGGACACCGAGCTGATGGTGCTGCGGGTCACACGGTAACCCGGCCCTTTTGAACCTCACGTCCTCCCTAAAAATCAGTCGATTTCAATACAAAAACAAGTTTCAAAGCACAAAAAAAGGCGAATATGTTTCGTGACACAAACACACTGCAGTGCCTGACCCGTCTTATTGAGTGGAGTAAATTCTATGAGGAGGATAGGCACTAAAGCCAGCGTCCACAGCACCCCCTGGAAAGAGAGCCAAAGGCCTCGGTTTAAAGGGTCACAGCAGCCGGGGTCTGAATTTCACACAAACATCGCGATTTATTTGGTGTGACTCGAAGACAGAACTGAGCTCCTCTCTCTCTGTACGCTTTTCCTCCCTTGTCGGGGGTCTTTCTGCTCTTGGCTTTCGCCTCCTGGAGCCCTGATCCTTCTCAAGTGGAGGAGATGAACCAGCTCAGCTGGTTAATGAATTAATGAGCAATTCAACGCAGCCAGTTTCCCTCCACCGCTGCGAACCTCAGCAGGGCTCACGGGCGGTTGCTGGGGACGCAGGGGTGCCGCAAGGCTCGACCCTGGGGCCCATTGGCTGCCTTCGTGGGGGGGTCGACCTGGGCCTAGCCATGCGGTTCCCCTCTTTGCCAGGTCCAGCCAGCGGCGTTCACCTCCTGCCAGGAGACATCAAGCAGGACAATCTGCGCAGAGGGAGCCGGTGATGCCCAGGTGGCTTGGAGATGCTAAATGGCGCAGTGAGGGGAGCTCAGAACCCAGGCGACAGAACAATGCTAATTAGATTGTGCCGCTGAGGGACTTGTGGTCACAGTTGGCTTGCTGAAAGACACGGCATCGCGTCACACGGGCTCACAGAGCTCTTTCCCACAATGCATTTTCTCAGCTTTTTTAAAGCTATTTTCAAACACCAAGTACGAGTGGTCCAGCACAGGCCACCGCAGCCTCAATCACTGGCCATTCCTGCTGTTCTCATCACACAGGAGCAGCTTCTTTTCGACCACAGATCCACACCGGGGGCAGGAGGAGAAACTTCGGTCGTGTTTTTGTCCAGCGGTTTCAACAGGAGCTTAACTACGGGAGCGAAATTTCAGTCAGACAGAGCAGCCAAAGTGCAGGATGGGTCGTCACCCGACAGCCACGTTTACAGCGCCTGCTATTAATAACCCTCCACCTGCACATGGTGTCAACGTGCAGCACAGACCGTCCACAACTCAACACAGCGAAATGTGTAAATGACGGCACTTCGTAATGCCACTTCATAGAGAAACACTAAAATTGTTTTTACTACAACACCTCTTCTTTTTATTTCAATTAGATATAAACACAACTTTCATCTTTCTTAGACCATATCTCAGATACCGAGCGCAACATGCCGAGGGGGAAGCGATCAATAACTCATGATGCGGAAAAACATTAATTAAAGCCCTTCAATTCCAAGGTCTAAAAGAATTAGATGTTTAGAAACGGGATATTTAGGGCTTTGCTGTGTGTTGCGCTTGTCTCCAGGCATCTGCACCAAACTGAGCGCTGAGTGGCGCATCGCTGGGGGGACAAACCCCCCCGCGTGGCCCATGTGTTCTGGTGCTGTAGGCTTTGCATTAAGGTGAAAAATGCAATATGAAGCTGTTCAACTGCACTAATTTCTCAGTATAATAATGAGATGCTTTGTGGGAAGGTAATTGACTGTGGGCACAAACATCCGTTTAATGGCATCGATTCTTTGCCACAGTCATACATTTGTCTGCTGGGCATTTTTCACAAGTGCTCCTGCGGCCCATGTGCTCTCATCTTCTGAACATCTGCTTTGATCAGCCCCCTTCATATTCCACATGTGAGTAAACATCTAAAGCCCATTTTACACCTTTCTGTCCCACAAAAACAACATTTTGAGTGTGTAAAATACCACCATTACCAGCTAATTCCTTTCAGCTTCACGTCCAGCTTCAACACATCAGTAGCTGCAAGTTGATCAACCTTCAGCTCCATGTTGGATACACGGTGGTTCCGGGCAAACGACCATTTTAATCGTTTCCCCACCACACTGTCCACTGGGGTCCCGGGTTCAACATCACACGCAGATGGAGCACTGGCGTCAGTGGCTCAGCCCTCACACACACGCCACGCCTTCCGCCTTCGCGCCTTTCAACCACCATGACCTCACTTACAGCTTTCTGCAAAATAAAATCACCTTTTCTCACAATTTACACGGTAGCACTTTGAATTAATTCTTCCAGTGCAAGTTCTGCAAAACCATGGTGTATTATGATAATAGTAGTAATGTCTTACAATAATAATGCTAATTTTAATAACAGAGAAGCTATTTGAAACTGGATTTGAAATACTTCCTATTAAATAATGTTCAGTTTCCTTCAAAAACATTTTTTCATATTCAACTAATTTTCACAGGTCACAATAAAGATGCTTCTGAAACACAGCAGCTGGCGTGATGGTGTTTTCAAAAACCATTCCAGCCAATTAACACTCTGACTGTCTAATTCCGCACCAGAATGAAGGTCCTTACATGACCTGCCTCTCGAAATAAAACCGCGGCGATGGGAGTGAATAAGCAGGTTCCTGCCACGTGCACGATAAACTCAGACACGGGCCTCTGGCCCCGCCCCCCTTCTCACCTGTCTGAGGGACGTGACGCTCAGCGAGGCTCCCCAGCGGCACGAACGTTAAGAAAAGGACATAAGAGAAAGACGAGTACAAACCAGAGACAAACTGACCGCGGTGTCTCATTAAACCTGCATGCTGACTGTTTCACACACTTCTATGTCACAGCAGAAAGGATCTTTACTTAATCGCGGTAACTAATGTGAGGAACCACAGCTGCTGTTTTGGTCACTGAGCACAAGGGAAAAGACAAACAACTGCGTGTCACTACACAAGAAATACTGTCAAAATCAACATTTCTTCGTTTAAAACAAACTTAACTAAAGGACTGTACCTCTGCTTTTTTTGTCACACTGCCTTGGTATAATTTAACTCTGACAGGCAGAACACAGCAACGTGACCGACGGTGTACGCGGGATCGGCACCCGCAGCCCAGCAGATAGTGGCTCACCTCCAGGGGGCGTTGCTGGGCTCGCCTGCCAAATCATCGGTGCTGGTGGCCACATTTGTCATGCTGTCAAACCTCTTCTGCTTGTGATGGCGCCAAGCACCGCGACGGGTCACGTCTCGGGTCACTGTGCCATTTACAACACGCGCCAGAGACGTCCCATCCTCCCCTAGTGATAATTCCGCTAATTACCGTGGCAACAGAACATCCTCGGCCCCCTGCGGAGGGTTTTAATGGGCACAGAGCTTGGCATCTCGGGCTCAGCGGACTCTTCCTGGCTGCTTTTCACAGACTCTTTGGGCCACGTCAGCTTGGCTTGTGGTCGCGTCTTGGGGTGCTTCTCATTTATACAGAAATATTATTTCATCTGCTCTTGCTGATGGACATGGAGCACAGCGTGTTCTTCAATGAAGGCCTTGTGTTCAAACCCATCAATCCTCTTCCTCCTCCTGTCACTGTCCCCCAGGTCCCGCCCCTAGCAAACCCACATAGGGTAAATCGGTGCCCCCAAAACAGGACCAAACCCCTCAGAAACGGGAAGGTGTTGACCTGCAGAAAGTGGACATCGATGGTAGGAAACCCAGTAGTCAGTGGAGGGTTTGCTCACATCCTCTGGACCAGAGCTGCTGCCCAGCTAACACTCTCACACACACACACACACACACACACACAGAGTGCACACACGTATCTTTTTCTGCACTGCAGAGTGGTGATTGTCCTGCAAACTGTTTCCAGGCGCTGGCAGAACCGTTCTGGTGCAGCAGCAAATGTCGAGCTACTGAGGTGAATGTGGGGAACTGCAGAGTCTGTCAGGCACGGCCACTCGACCTGCTCTCCAGCTCATCACATTAGTGTAAAACTGCACTGGCGCCATGCATCACTGCTGCATGAAGGGCTCCTAAAATAACACCTCATCCTCCCAGCAGGAGAGAGAAACGGCTTCATGTTTTCCTGTTGTGTGGGAGTTGATTTCAGTGCTGAAGTCTGGTGCCCATAAAGATGTGGAGAAGTGCAGGAGCCTGGGGACGACATGCAGCTCACGGCACGGAAGAGGTTCTCCACTAGGTGTTTAACAGGTCACACCATTTCTCCAATTACAAAAAAAAAACACTTGTTACCCTCATGAAATTTCATATGGTGTCATGTTGGAGCTGCATGGGAGAAGATCCTTGTTCATATCTGTCAAACATGGTGCCCTTGGTCTTAGCAAGACAGAGCTGGACATTATCACACAACCCCGTTTCCAAACGTCTTCTGAGACAATTGTTGCATGACAGTTTCAAGACAGTAGACCGCGTAATGAGACCAAACTGACAAATTCTCACACAGAAAACCCCAAAAATGTTCCTCGGCAGACCACAGCTCCCCCACCTGCTGCAGGCCTGTTTGTGTCCTTCAGCTCTGCTGTGAGCCTGTCCCAGGGCTTGACTGCGGACACGTCTGCAGGTATCTCTTCCGCACCGTAATGTTGGACTTTGTGCTCCCCACATAAGATGACAGGTTGGACTGTCAGGGCTATTTATCAAGAAAAAGGAAGTATGAATGAAACCACGTGAACCTTGAGCACCGACAACACTGATTTCATCCTCTGAGCCTCATCTGGAGCCACAGCTTCACATTTAGGATGATGGTGGGGTAGAACATCTAATCTGGAGGAAGAGATGATGATCTCCCGCAAGTCACCGAGCCAGTGATGCTGAATTAATAACAACATAGGGCCCAAATTAACACGTTATACAAATAATAAATTACTAAAATCATGAATATGTGAATTTAGGGGGCAGTGGGAAAGCTGCCAGGAAATGGTGGCCAAACACCCCAGTGCAACGCAGCCCACTTGTCCAAATCCCAAATCCATGTGGAAATCGACAACATGCAACTAGTATGACGTGTCAGACCCCACCTGGAGTGCTGCATTGGACCATGAAGCGGCGAGTCTGTAGTGGCCACCCTCCAGCTGACCCTCATCTGACCAAGCATATCTCAGGAACTAGACAGGGAGCAGCAGCTCAGTTCTTTTTTTGTCCAGTGTGTCTTCCATGACAGCCAGTTGTAGAAACGGATAAGTTCTCCAGGGCTTCAGCTTCTCGGCGCCTCAAACTGGCCGACTTGAACGTCCTCCATTATTATTATAGCAGACGGGTTGTTGAAAGATGTGGGGGGCCTCTCTGGTTTCTCACAGAGAACGTGAGTGTGTGAGCAATGAACGGCAGCTCCAGCAACGGCTCCAGTTGGATCGCTTCCCAGACCCTTGGTGTCACTTCCCTCCATTTTGCACACATTCCCCGTGTCCCTCGCGTTGATCTCGGAGCCGACTGTCAGACGCACACGGCTCACCTAACAGGGTTCGCAAATATAATCACAACTTGAGTGGATAAACTGGTCGTCTTTTCCTCTCTCTTTAAACACTGATGAAATTCATTATGTTGGCCCGCTGGGACCAGCGACGCCGCGCGCATCGAGGAGGACGTCTTTATGCACTAAAAGCTTTTAGCGGAGCTTCACATTCGGAGCACTTGGGGAATCACACAAAAGATCCTTTGGAAATCCTCCACGGCCCTGAATGGGAGGTGGGGGGGAGGGGGGAACGCGGTAAATTAACTGTGCGCTACCAAAGAGGCGGGTGTGCTGCGATACCAATTACAGCCACTTTTCACGCACTTCCAGAAGGGACGCTCACCAGACATCCTCCCACAATGGCACAAAGACTGCGGCAACAATGGGGGAAAGTCGCCCGAGTGAAGACAACACGTTCGGTGACAAACGGACGTGATGGTGTTACTTTTGTCTGCTGTCTTCAGATTGTGTGCCCAGAGATGGAGCTCGAGATGAGGACTCGCTGACGGAGATCTCAGACGGGAGAGCTGAACAAGAGCGAAACCCTCCACTTCAGCCCCGTTCTCCTTCACCCAGCTCATGTGACATTTCCCATCTGATAGAGATGTTTGCCTGAGCAGTAATTCCCCGTTTTAATAACCTCCAGCCATCAAACTGACACCCAGAAGTGCCTGTAGAGAAAAACAAAGAGAACTGGAAATGTTGCATCAACTTTAAACATTCATGAAAAGTTTGTGGAAGAGACGCGCCCGCCATCGCCGTGCCTGCTAAGAAAGACAACGCAGTCAACTTTCCCTCCAGTGTCACAAGAGCACCTTCCAGAATCTGTACGGCTTTCTACTTAACCTCATGTGGCCAGAGAGGGAGAGGAAAGGAGAATAATGCTTTTAAGGGTTCGCTGTCTAAATTATACTCTTTAATCCAAGGTAGGGGACCCTAGGTGTTTGAGTAGCGCCGTTCCTCCGAGAAACCCGAGAAACAGCCTCGGGCAAGGTTAACTTCTGTTCCTGGCAGGCGCCAAAAACATTATTTCGGCAGCTAGTGGCCATCTCCAGACACTTCAAAGACTGCTGTGCTTCAGGTGAACGTGGCTGCTGCGCGATTGATGTGCCAAGCCGCTCGTCCCGGTCGATGGAGAAGCAGCAGGGGGTCTGCGGTTTAGAGTGAGAGCTGAAGCTGGGCACACGGGGCAGATGTGCTTCACAGGATCCTCAGAGCATCAGTTGGAGGGACTCAGGGAATCGTCACACGGCTGCCGTGATGTCAGGCCCTAGCTACGCACGCTGGCACTCCGTGCCCCCGGGAACACACTAATGGCTCTAACTGTTGTGCCACATGAATCCAGAAGATTCCACGACCAACGGGGCCAAGACCTGGGCAAAGTGTGGCAGCCTTCCTTCCAAGGGACTCTTCTGAGAGTCGCTGATTTATTCCCCTGGAATGACCACCTCTCCAGCTCTGTGCTGTTACATAAGTGGCCTAAAGGACTTGATTCAGACACCCACAGATTCGAGAGCCCTCAAAAATAACCGGTTATGACCAGCTGCCATCTGTGCCACTGTTCATTATGTAGTAAAATATTAATGAAGTTTGTCAGGAGTTCAGTTCAAATCAAGACTGTTCATTCTGCTTAAGGGCGAACAAGTGGAAATTAGCATCAATCATAGCCACAGGTCAGAGACAGTGAGATGTCCGCCTGGTTTTTTCATGCAGTTTATTTCTTCCTGGACCCACTGATTTCCAACAGATGTTGTTGTGCTTTTCCTGCGGTGTCTCAAGCAGGGACGCAGTTGGTCCACAGAGAGCCAGATGCCATCAGACTGATGGACGTCTCCAAACGGTTCAGCTGAATGTCACTCTGCCTCGACAAGCTGTGTGCAGCCTTTGCCATTAGAAATTTTTCAAATGTCAGAGACGTCTTGCTGAAGATGTCCAGCAGACACCCCAGCCGCAGATATCAACATTTCACTTTGTTTTTTTTTATTTCTTCACTTTATATCCTCGTCAACAATGTACATAAATTTACTAGGCCAAAATTATGGTCTTCAGCAGCAGATCTGACAGTAGCTTCATGGTGGAGAACCCATAAGCCGAGTGATATGTTTAGCTCTGCTCTCTAACAGTTTGGAGCTTCTGAAACAAGTTATTAAGCAAGTTGACGGTTGAAACCTAAACGTGTCTGTTTACGTAGCGCCTGGTAGTTCAGTTGGTGCACATTCTCTATTTATCATAAATGGGACATTCCCGGCATCGTGTTTCCACGGAGACAGAGCATCATTCACGTCCGTCTCGGCATCATGTTGTCAGCGGACAGCAAACCCAGCAGCAGGAGAACATGCAGCGACAACAGCCAGCGATTAAGACACTGTCCCCCCGTGGAAACAATTTGACGTAATATGAGCGTTTGGTTACTGAGATTATAAATGGAAAATGAGCGGAATTGAGGCCCAGTGTGAAGCGAACACTGCTCTCCCCCCGAACCGCTGCTTGGCGGTTCGGGGGGAGAGCAGACAAATCAGACATGCACTCTGACTCCAGGCCACCACAGAAGGCTGTGANGTCCCGGCTGCTTGGCGGTTCGGGGGGAGAGCAGACAAATCAGACATGCACTCTGACTCCAGGCCACCACAGAAGGCTGTGAAATCTTTGTTGTTGTAGGAGGCAAAACCCCGACGGGTTCGACTGGCTCGGTGCCTCGTAATGAAGACACATGCAGCTAAATCCAGTGTCCAGAGGGGGGCGCAGCTCCTCACAGGCGGTGCCCCGGAGTCAGGAAACAAGCTGCCTGCTGACGGGAAACTGACACACCACAGCACTTATTCCATTACACGTCACATACGACTCCTCTCTTGCTCCGCTGCGTCTGTGATGGACGAGGGCACCGAGGGGACAGAAACAGCTGGACACATTAGGCGGTTCCGTCTGTAACAGGTCGTCCACCACGCTTGCAGCCGTTACTGACACAACTGAAAATGGTGAAATCACTACCCTGTTTAGCGGCGATACAGTGGCACAGCGAGTAGCCTGGGCGGCTTTCCTCCTGAGCAGAACAAGCGGCTGAGGGTAACGGACGGATGGATATTATCCTGTTTACATGTACAATCTGCATGTGGGACCCAGCTTCCACTTGTTGTTTTGTCTGTCCCACGGTCTCTGGATGGCAATGTCTCCAGCACCTGCCCAGTCCTGCAGTACGTGGTGTTCGAGTCCTCTTACACGTTTTAAACGGGGTGTTTCGCACAGCTCGGGGTCACAGAAAGCTTCCCGAGGAACTGGCAGAAAACTGGCACAGCGTAACGCTCTCTGTTGTGAATCACGGTATTGCGCTCTATAACAGGGGTGCATTTATGGCCATTTTTACTGTAGCATCTCAGTGCTCCATAAATACATTTTTACTCATAATGTCTTAATGTTTAATGTCTTCATTCTGCATTCATCTGATCTAAAATCTGCCCAAAAAGGCACTTAGGAAACGACAAATTGTACACAAAAGGTTATTAATACTGAATGAAAACCAAGAAAATGAGCAGATCTAGTAGGACAGAGACAACAAGTAAACAAGTTGAAACATCCAGCGGCAAAATGGGTTTCCTGAGCGCCTAGGGACGACTGTAAAGTGGCTGCGGCAAAAGCGGCCTTTTATACCGGACAAAGTGGCAGGAAGTAAGGGGGAGTGTTGAAGGCTCCATGGCTTTGTACAGTTAATGGGGAATAATATTGGACCGCACTGCTCCCAAATCCACTCTGCATCATGTTCCTCTGTGTCCCTCAGTAATCCCACCGCCAGAGTCACTCTTAACCTTTCCAGTGGTATTTGTCATCTGCTGCTCCACTGGCCGTCTCAAGCATTTTTTTGGTGATTTTGGCCGACTCGTCTCCCCTGAAGGGCTGAACTTTATGGTGCTATTTGCAGATTTTCCCTGGAGAAGCGGCTGCACATTAAATCCAACTTGTCAAACAGGGTGTGCGCCCCTCCCCACCCCCGTCCCCGATCCCTGATCCCCTGTGTCTCCACACATACTGCTGGTGTCATTAGTGCAGCCATACAAGTCGCTGGCAGGGACCTCCTACAGAGGGCACTGCTGCCACCTCCTAAGCCACGTCTTTAAACAGCATGCCGTACAGACCCCCCACGGAAGCGCGTCGCTCGCTGCACTGCAGGCTCCTTGTTCTGGAATAACTGGGCGGATCAGCTTTACACTCAACATTTGTCTGTTCAGCCCTCAAAGAGGATTTGAGTCACATGAAATTAACATGCTTCAGATTCTGAAAGATTTCCAGTAGTCAGCTTGTTTTCACAATAAAAACGCTGAAATGGTGGTCACTTCACTGCATTTTTTGCGTTTGTTTGTTTAGCTGCAGCTGAGATTGACATATTAAAATAATAAAAGCACGTTTTCTCGAAGTGAAAACATCGCGGCTGTGTTAGTAAATGTGAGTCGTGGGATTAACAACATGCAGCACGTCTACAGCATGAAGCAACCGACAGGCAACCGAGGTGCCCAGACCCACCGTGGACCCGGCGCGAAGAGGCACCCTGTGCGAACCGTGAGCCCCGACACGAAGCTACAAGCCGTACAGGACATAGCCACGGCTGGAGCACGGGCTGCTGGGAATCTCCACAAGTAGGTGGTGGCAGCACAAAGAAACTGCCATTAATCCTGTTTGGTTACAGAGGTGCTGGAGGGAAGGACAGCAAAGGACAGGGAGCTCTGGTTGCAACGCGTTTGGGCCCACGGTCCTTGCCTTCCCCAAGGGGACAGAGGAGACACCAGCGACCGATTTTGGCAGAACTGATGATACTGTTTGTACAAAGGCCTGCGGCTGATTTACCGCGGTACAGTGGAGGAGGACAAACAGCGCCATTTGTTCACCACTGTGAATTTGAGGAACCCAGAAGAAAGACGTGGCTCTTCCAAAGCCGCCATTGTGTTCAAGTCAGATTATGGTTCACCTTGCGTTGCAGCACCCAACATTCAGCCTAAACGCGGGAGAAGCTGCTGCTGTGACTAGTGTTGCTAACAGGGCGATAAGAACAACAAGAGAAACATCACAGCTTTGTGTCGCCGCGCTCATTTCCTTTCCTAATCCCGTTCAATCAATTAGACATTTTAATTGGTTTCTGTTCTTTACATCTCAGCCAACGGGAGACTGCGGTAAACTGGCGTGTGCTTCTGCGTCGTGCTCACATATGGGCACATTTCACTCGCATCACTGAGACATGGCAAACCCCTAATTAAACACCTAATTAAGCACTTAATTAAAAGCTTTTGATGAGGCCTCATGAACACGCAGATATGACCGTTTTACAGTGTCTGTGGGCGTCCAGCTCACGGGTCAAAGACAATTTAGTGCCGACAACAACAATGTGGTGAAGTTGCATAGCTACGCGATTTTGACCAGAAAGAAAAGGGTCAGGATGGAGAGCAACCTGCTGAGTTGTGTCAACATCCAGACAGCAGGAAACCTCAAATGGCCTCCTTTCGTCTATAACGTGGTACTGTAGCACATGGCTCTCCATACATGCTTCATGTGAGTGACGGGATGCAGATGAATCCACTTGGCTGCAGTGTCCTGAACCCCCAGCACAGGGAGTGTGTGATGGACACTTACTCAGGGTGTCCTGCGAGTGCCGCTGTGCCCAGAAAGGCCTTTGCATCTATTATCTCCCAGGCACAGCTGATGGAGCTGCAGTCCGGCTGGTTCGGGAAGCTCTGGCACCGACTGTGTTCTTCCTCTTTCTGCAAATTAATTTCCATAATTTCACATCTTGGCTGCAGGATGTTTCCTGCCACAAACGGTTACCAAAGACAAACGCAACTGTGTTGTCCAAACCAACACGTGTGGCTCCATGTCTTCCCAGGGACCAGAGAGCTCTCTGCACCACAGGGGTTTCCCAGCAGCACGACACCAATTTACTCCAAACATCAACCGGGTCAACATGCAATTAAAGACCTCCTGACCGAGCCTTTTGGCAGTTTGACATCCGCGGTTTTCTTTCGAAAACATCCGCACAGCCATTCCGTCCCTGACCTGAGCTCTGAGGTAGAGACCATAACAGTGGTTCCCTCTGAGCACAGCCACTGGAGGACCAGCCAAGTGTACAGCGGCGGCTGGGGGCTCCGTTAGTGTCGCTGCATTTCTCTCCCCTCCACCGATGCTGTGGCCGCTGCACAGATGCAGCAGAATGTAGAGAACAGCTGGAATGGAGAAGTGGCAGCGCCCCCAGTAGGATCAACACAGAGCACACGGTATATGGGAGAGACGCACAGAAAGGGCGACAGCGACTTGCTCACGGTTAAATAAGGTCCGAACTCTCAGATGCGCTTTGACCTTCAGTTGCACAGACTGCGCTCCTTCGTGCAGTCAGGGAAGGAACGGGAAAACGCATCCCGACCTCGAGCTTTTCCGCCCCAGTTCTCCTGCACACGAGGTCAATAAACTGCCTTTGGACACGACTTCATGAGGAACATAACTTATTATCACACCTGTAGCTACAATGCAGCACATGGGCCACAGCTTTACATGCTGGTTGTCATTCTGGCACAAGTAGTCGGATTTCAGCGTCCAAGTCCATCTGTTCCAGGCAAAATACGGCACAACGTCAATGTGGCAAGATAAGAGCGGAGTGGAGGAAACATCGCCTCCGCGATACAAACGTGTTTGTCTAAGAAGAGCATCACTGTCAGAGGCAACATTTGTGATGTTCACCCTCCTACTGCCATTAGCAGCAGCAGCTCAAGCCTCTTGTCCTCCAACACCAGTGTGTGCAGGTGTGCAAGTCGTGTTCAGGGCTGTGCGGCCAGCACTTTCCAACACACACTCTTCACACAGCTCTTTCTTCTCTTGATTCTTTCAGTCACAGACAGTGGTGGGAAACGAGACCCGAGTCCAGAGTGACGCCCACAAAGAAGTTTGGGAACTATTGCTGCAGAGTCTAAGCTCCCCAGGTACAGCTCATTCCTCCAACCTTCAGAGCATCACTGTGCTGCTATTGACTCCAGGTCACCAAGAGGGGTGGAGGGTGATGGCACCATCACCCCAGTCTGCTTCTGACCTCTAAAAATGGTGTTTATAGAGGAATCGGAGTAATTTGCTGTCTGTTTGTCAGTAGCTCCATAGCTTCATCTTTAAGACAGGAGACTGAACCTGTCACTCCCTCACAGGATGGGGTCCAAGGCTGTTGACACCTGAGCTATGGGGGTGTCTCCCCTGAGAGGTACTGACCAGTGCCCAGAACTAGATTAATAAACAAAGATGGGTGCTATGTGGCAGAGTGCAAACCTGTTCTGGGACGAAACACCGCAGCATCTCCACATACAATCCAACAGCTCATAAAAGCCCTTCAAGAAATCTGCCCTCAAAGGAAAAAAACGAATAAATAGCACCACTTATAATCCGTAAAATCTGCCCTCTGAAAGGAAAATACTGCCACTCAGTAACATCATAACATTGTCCTGAATCAAATATTTAATTTAAGCTGCCAGTTCGTCCCAGTTAAAAGCATAAGGAATTCATTACTATATTTTATTTAGACTTGTATTTCTCCTCTCAGCGAAGATCCATTGTGAGAGCTGGAAGGCCCCACTGGCTCTTAACTTCAGAGCAGGTTAGCAGAAGGAGTTTGGGATCAGAGTCTCACAGAGCTGCTTCTCAAATGGACCTTGAAAGGTTTAAGTTGCTGTTATGGGTGGTAATGGGCGATTCCCTTCGGGGGGATTACTGCAGGACTAGGGGACGTGTTATAACTCAGTCAACTCCACTGTCATAATAGCTCCTCGGGCTGGAAACACACACCGACACGGAGCCGGGCGCACAAAGCTCAGCATCGGGGTCTAACGTGCGTCCGGAGGGCAGAGGAACCAATCTGTGCACCACCCGGCTAATGTCTTCACAACACTGTTGAATCTGAAGGCATTTTAAAGGTACTGCAGGTTCTACAGAGACCCTTAAAGTCATGGATGAGCCTTGAATGGGGTCAGAATCCTAACTGCACGGTCAACAGTCATGTCTGAGAACATATTTCGTTGTGCCTCCAAGCTCAAAAATCTTACGTTTACCTCACACTTTTCTACTGAGCAATTTACAGTGTGAAGGTACCTACAACAATTTACACATTTATACAGCAGGGTAATTTTTTACTGCAGCAATATAGGTTAAGTACTGTGATCAAGAGCACTACAGCAGCAGGTGGGGTTGCAATGGATCCCTGTCTTCGCCCAGTATCAACAGCCCCCAGGCCTGGTGTGGTGGCCCGGTGGCTCGGTGGAAAAAGCGGCCTCAGAAAACAGGGCAAAACAATGTCCTAAAGCATCATATCTCACTGTATGGTGGGACATCCCAGCGAAGCACTGAGGAGCCGTTAAATACAAACTACACCAGTAAACTGTTTACACATGCAAATATTTCTTCCTTGTTGAGGTCAGACTCCAAGGGGGTCTATCTGCTGCCGACGTTCACCGAGCTCCTTGCGGGTGAACGTATTCTCCATCAGTACACAACTTATGACTGCTGTGCAATATTGTAATTATTTGTTTGCAGAGACAAGAGGTCAAATACAGGAATAATTCCCATTTAATCTGCCAGGTGAAACTGTCAACTCAGTTTCCAAAATAAACAATTTGGAGAAAAATGCAGCTCATGTACTTTGCGCAGATATTAAGTGTTGGGTATTTTTCCCGCTTTGTCTGCAGCAGCCAAAATCACGTTTCTGTGTGTCGGTTTAAGGAGCAGCTCTGGGTGGCCCCCCCGGTGTTGTTGGCTTCCTCTGCAATTACGGGTTCAGAGCGTGTTGAGCCGTGTGGGGAATGCCAAGCGGGTGCCTCGTGACAACAGGGAGACAAAACCGTGTCACGTTTTGCTGCAGCTCTGCGTTCACAAGAGGTGACATGAATGACAAGAGAACTGAGGACAGTGACGAAGGCGGCGTGTCCTCGGCAGGACCCCACACGGCTCTCAGGCTTTGGCAATAGTGCGGTGTGACCTCCTGCATATCTGTGGTCATCACTTACCACAGTGGAGAGGGTCCTGCTTCCCTCTGGCTACAACCGCGATGATGGAATGAAAGCAGCCACAGCAGTGACCTCTGCATCCATCATCGACACAACTGGAGCGGTCGTAATCCTATAACCCTCATTCCTTCTGAGGACCACCTGTGTTGGAGGCCCCTGAAGGCCGCCCCTACCCACTCTTTTAGTGACACGTGTTTCTCTCCTACAGGCACAAGTTGAACAGAAAAGCAGGTGGCAACTCGGGAAGACTCTGATGCTTCTTCAGCGCCACGTCTAACCATTTCTGCCAAATCCTACAAACACCACAAACAGTAAGTATTTGCCCAAAACCATCACTTTCTAGAAGCACTGACTTCTGGCCAGCATGGGATCATCCTCCAAGGACTCAAGTCAGACTGGACTTTTATGCAGACAGAGACGGCTCTCTTCTCAGCCGGTTCCCCACTGGCAAATCATTCATCTTCCATGTAATAACTGCATTACTGGGAGCAGCAAACAGACGTCGTGAACTGCAGAGAAGGAAGGGGACGGAAGCTTGCGTCGACACGCGGCTCAACCGAACGAGGAACACGGACAGCAGCAGACTTCTAGACACGTTATTTACTGTATGTTGTGGATAATCTTGCTGACATGTTTCCCAGTGAAGTCAGTGTCTCTTCATGGGAAACGGCCTTTTGCGCGGCAGCTTCCAAAGGCTCCTCGGTTACCCAGCAACCCCGCCTGAAAGGCTGCGAGGGCGTGAGGGAAGCTGTCAAAGACTTGGTTGGACTCTCATGAATTGAAGGCCACTGAAAACAAGGCCTGGTTCAGTGTTTTTTGGCCGACTTCCTGGACTGAACAGTTGGGCCCAAAAAAGGCTTCCTTAAGAAGTGAGAACCACTCTACTATGAGAAATGGGCCCCTGTGAAGGAGACGAATGAAACATCGACCATTCGAGCTGCACATCCAGTTTATTTGGTGCCGTCCAGCCAAAGTGAACTAACGCCCCTTATTCTGCAACTGAAATGATGAATTGTTCCTGTTCAGCAGGGTTTGCCGAGTCACGCTGGGTCCCTGTTTGCCACCGGCTGCAGCAACTGGAAGAGCAGAAATTGGGCAACGGGAATCAAGGAGCTACTCACTTCCTGTGTGTTTGGGCTTGGATCTCACATCCACATGGCCAAGGAGTTCTCCCTGAGGATGAACAGTCGCAGGGCCCACGTGACTCCCCAGTAAGAGCCCAGCGAGGGGCAGCAGCAGAAGGTGTCTGGTGCAGAAAACTGCCCACGCTAATGGGAGGCCAGATGCCAGTATTTGCATGCATTTCTTTCTCGTATTTATACGGCCCTCAGTCAGTGTACAAATACATCTTGGCTGTCAGTAGTGATGTTGTGACCCAGAAGCCCCGCCTTACTTTATCACACCATCTGCCTGAGAGGCCACTCGATGCCACGGGGCCCTCGTGACTAGTGGAGGTTGCAGGCGGCACTGGCGTGGCTGTCGACACCCCCTTAACACACAGTCATCACACACTATCACACCGCGGGTGCAGAGAGGAGCGGAACCTCGCTCGCTACCCGGCACCTCCTCCTCCATCTGCCTCGGTCCTCGTGACCGTGATCCGCGCCGCATCCAAACTGAGGGGATTCCAGCAAATAGCTGTTCGACGTTCACCCACAGCGCAGGAGCAGCAGAGGAGGTGGAGCAGTAAACAGCAGGTGCTTTAGCCGTGGAACACAGGCATCTCCGAGTTAAAGCCATTTAGGGCCATTTTTCACAAGCACTTTGAAATAGCTTCACGTTTAATAACTAACATTAGCCTTAAACCGCATTCTGTAAATACGGCTGCTCCCTGGGCGACTTCCTACATCCAAACTGAGCAACAGGCCAAACTTCCTCTCGTTCTCGACACAACACAGCACCTTATTCACAAGCCCGTACATGTGCATACAGTAACTGTTCAAGTTAATGCCAAGTTCTGATCACTTTCTCACATCTTTTGACATTTTCCCTGTAAACCCCTCAACATCCAGGTCAAACAGCTGGAGATTAAAGTCATTTCATGAATTGTCAAAGGTGCAAAAAGTAAACAAAAATGTTAGGGCCTTCTGACAAAATACACAAACTAAGCTTTTTGAAAAAAACACAAGCCCTTATTTTTGCTGCTTTCCAGCATAGTGTCGTGTAAAAGCAGTGGAGTGTGAAACGGAGACACTGCTCAACAAGACCGACCTCAGACGACTCACACAGTCCCATCATTCCCCGGTTTATCTCCAGTAGGAAACACTCAAAGATGGAGTTTAACCACAGCCCTCTGAGCAGCTTGTCCCCCAACACGCAGCACTGTCCTCTGTGGCACTCGAAAAACACTAAACTGCAAAGAAAGGTTAAATGTCTCTTTGTATGAAAGGAATACTTGAGTGAGAAAGAACAAACTTCTTGTTCATTGTTCGGAGGACAGACGTAGAGGTAAAAAAAACCCACAGTTCATCCAGAGAGGACAGAGGCCACAAACTGAGCAAATGCCACTAAGTTTCATCGTCCCTCCATGCCCCCACCATGTCCATGTTGTTTTTTTTTAAGTCATTACTATCTTGCATGTTTATCATGTTACTTACCTGTGTATGTGGCCTGTAGCGTGTTGTCAATCAACTTTGTCACGTTCTTTTTCCACATTCACGCAAAACCAGCTGCTTTGTGTCGTCTCCGTGCACCTGCAGGCTAAGAAATGGCCGGGATTCAGACTCACAAGGACACAAATGAGGTGGACAACACGCAACGCACGGCGTTCACACGGCGCAATGCAGCACGGCAGAGGTGCTGTGAAGAAGGACGGGAAGAGCAGATCTAAAGCGTGCACCGTGTAGAAGTGGATGTGAACTAATGGAACTAATGTCATCAGATGAGCTCAGATCTTCCCTCTGCCCCCCCCTGCCGTCTCTCATGTCCGAGCTGGATGTTTTATGGAATCGTTCACCTGCAGACTGACTGCACTTGGGGCTTGTTGTTCTACTATGAGGGAGTCATGGGGGATTGTGATATCTCCCTCTTGTGCCTGCGCTCACTGGCATTTATTATGGAGGTTCATTTCATTTCATCATTGCTTAGGAAGAACACAGGGTACCTGCTGGACATGATCTCAACACAGCAGAACAACACTCAACTCAGCTTCACTCAACAGCAGGAGATGAGCTGAAAAACGGGCCTGAATGACTGACAGGCCATTTGTGTCGGACAGCTGAGACTGAACTGACAGATACCTGCGCTGGGACTCAGTCTGGCTTTACTGAAACTTCACTGAGAAAGGTTCACTCGGGGCTGTTTGGAGACTCCCTGCTGCTGCAAAATGAGAAAGAGATGGAATGAACGTTAAAACAGAGATCCAGTGGTTACAGAAACTGCCAAGGAGCTGCCCAACTCGCATGTGTGCATCTCATCTCTTGAAACAATGACACTGAATGAATGAATGAATGAATGAACAAACGCTGTGCTAAAATATATTCACTCGGTGATTTTCAAACCTAGCTGGAATATCTATGAGTGATTTCAGGTTAGTGAAAACAGTGAGGAACAAGTTAAATCATCAGGAATGACCTCAGGCAGCTGAAGGTGTTTCTTTCTTTAGCCCTACAGACACGAGAGACTGAGAACAAACGGATATGAATCATCAACAAGCACGATTCTCAGAGTAAGTAAACCTTGCATTCGAACCCAGGACCTTCAGAACGCAAAGCTGAGATTCTAACCACGACGCCCCCTGCTGCTGACAGTGTAGAAACGCACTTGTGCTGTATGGATCTCAACACCACTGTTTCTGGGGAAATAAACTCAAACCCCAAACCATCACACTGCCTGCAAGGATCACATTGACACAGACTGTGATTATAACCGGAGGACCGTGACCCGGAGAGCGTGGCTTGCGGAGGTGGCAGCTCATCCCCTTCCATGCATGTTGTTCTTCAGACTAAGTGCAGTTACAAGAGCAACATGTACACAGATTATAAAACACAAAGTCATTCTGGAAGAGTGAAGAAACTGTGAAGAAGCAAAAACCACAGTTAAATGATGTGTGAAAAAGGCAGGAGTTAATTTTAATGGGCGATGGTTTAAATGGCTTTTTAATACACATTATTTCCATCCATTTAATTTTTATTATGTTCTGGTGTTTGGGAGCAAAATTCAATTACAGGGCTCTGTTTGCTCATCTTCTCACGTGTTCAGCTTATAATGTGTTTGTTTCTCGTGTTCGGACCTCGGCGGCAATATCCCAGGAGAGCCATCAGGAAACACTGAGATGGACACAGATGAGAAGGAAATCCAACAGGGAGAAGCATGACAGAGAGGAACATCAGGAGGAGACAGTGAACCGAGTGGCTCAGGAGGCATGGCAGGCGACACAGACATCACTGTCACACGTCACCACGTCACATGTCTGCAAGCTCTCCTTCACAGAGATGATCCCTGTCCCAGTCACTGCCCCAGGTAACATGTATAACTTCGCTGTGCAGAAAGATTCCTACATTAATAAGGCATAAGGAAAAATGTAATTTTGAGAGCTATGACAGATGCCATCATTTCCTCTGGTAATAAAAATAATAGTAAATGAGCCTAGTAACACAACTGCTGTTTGTTTACAATATTATATATGAAGTATAACATTATATTCAAAAGCGTCACAATTGTGCACATTTGTAAGACAACGGTGATGAGTTAAAGTCAATCTCACCCTCAGCTGCTCCAGTGTTTGGATGGGTCTACAACTGTAAATAGCTAAGCAACAACAATAATAAAGATATTTCCCCTGTAGGACTGGCACAGAACCAGCTACATCCTCCAACCCGAGCCATAAGTCAGACTAATAAAGTAAATTCAGGGTTAAATTTGTTCTGTGTGAATTTCTTTGTTCTGTGCTGCATTAATAAGAGGCGACATCTTTTATAACCCTTTTGCAGCCGTGTGTTTTTCTGATTCACGGCCCCTGCTGCAGTCTGGTGTCGGCGCGGCTCACAGAAGGAAGCGCTCGTCTGGCCGTCGCTCTCAGACCTCCGGTCCTCAGCGAGACCGACGGCTCTGGAACCCGAGTCCTTCTGCCCAGTAGACGAGGGTCAGCCAGGTGCTGCTGCTGCTCACGTGGGGCTTCTGACACAGCTCAGTGAAACAGACACGAGGCAGGCTCCATCTGCCTCTTATTTGTTAATACCCTACATGGAGATGCGTTTTAGGGCGGTGATCAGTTTATCCATGTTAAACCGCTGTGTAGAAGACATCACCACAATGCACCTCAGATGTGCTTTTTATGAGGAGGAGCTGCAGGCACCACACAGTCAAGTCCTGCATGGTCCAGTGGCGGTACTGTGTGGACCACAGCAGGCCAGACAGAACCCAGGAGAAACACACCCCCACAGGAGGAACACACACCAAGATGGTTCCCTGTGCCGCTGATGACAGACACTGCCAAATGACAGTCACCCGTCATCATCCCTCGGCTCTGTTGTGGCTAAACAACAACTGACAGCAGGCACACACTCTTCAGTGCAGTTCAGGCTTTGAAGGCTTTTGTTAAATTGCTGGAAAAAGCAGGCAAACTGTGTGTGTGTGTGTGTGTGTGTGTGTGTGTGTGTGCGCGCGGTTGTGTGGAGTGTGTTGACCATTTCCAGATTCACACAGCTAATGCCTCCTGGACATCTGAGGGACGATGTTGCTGCTGTCACAGGAGACACCCAGGAAACACAGCCAACACAGTTGTCATTGTTACATTTACAGGGTTTACCAGACTGTTCATAAGTTCGTCAGTGTTAGTTACCGGAAATTAAGGCCAATCCCACCCCACTGTCAGACAGCTGGACCTGGTGAATAAGGCAGTAAATGGACACGGCAGGTGGGCCACACTGCTGCAGACAGACAACAGCCACTTCAATCCACGCACCCCTCACCTGGACTCCAGGCACAGTGCCATTAAACAGCCCCGTTTTCTGTAGATAAGGACAGCAGCTCAACACGGGTCTAAATCACCTTCCACAGCCAGATCACCCCCCAGACGTGTCAAAGCACTGGTGCCCCACTGCCCCTTTGACCCTAATGGAGAAGCTCCACCAACCAAAATGGTCACATCCACATCTCATGGTTCTCCCACAATGCACTGCCTTGCACAGTCCTGTCTTACTAAGCCTCCTTTCATAACATCGACAACATTAAAGCGGGTCGAATTCAAATTTTGTGCTTGCACATTTTGCTGGTAATTAGCAGTACATTTCCTACATTTCTACCAAGTGAAAATATTTTTACCTTTTTCTTTTTCACACAGTAAGTGGAAGTCTGACTGAAAAGTGTTGCATTTTCAATATCGTCAATGAATTTTTTTTACTTATAGTCAGGTTTTACTGTAGTTTTATAATTTCATTTTAAATGTTCACATAAATGACAACACAGGACCTATTACATTTTCAGCTTATACTAACTGTTAAGTCAGATAATTTATTTGAATTTCTGAGACTGACCATCTCAGTTTCTGCATATGTGTAGATTACCTTCATCTCTTGCCTCCTGTGTTACAGAGCACGTGTTTGAGCGCTCCCTCCAACCGTCCTGTCGCTGACTCCCAGTCCTCTGTTCTCCATCCAGCATTCTTTTTCTCCCAGGCAGGCCTCCCTCCTACAACAATTCACACCTACAAACACCTGCAGTTTGATCCTTAAAATGTACACAGTGAGGTACGAACTCACCTACCAGAGAGACCTGACCAGTCTTGATGTGCAGCAGGAGGTGAGAACAGCAGCCACCCGACAATGGGCATGGCTTCTACTCTGCATGTCGGGCGTGTACAAAACCACCATTTATCGTAATAATGAGCCCCTGAAGCCAAGAAAGTTTGAAAGTACTGAAGGTGAAGAAAACCTTGTGTTTCCATTTAAAACAAAATGATAAAATACAGGACTGTCTTCAATGTCAGCATCACTAATAGCTTTGTGTGATTTCATTTACTACTCATGGCAAAAACTGCTTTACACATACATTACAAGTGATTACAATAATTACATTAGAAAATTGCCTTGTTAGGCAGCAGTCTAGTATAAAAAAACTAACCGTGTAAGAACAGAATGGGCTGTGGTTGGTAACCGTCCACCAAAGCAAGTCTGCAAATGGTGCTGAAAACTGCAGTAACACATAGGATTTATGTTAATATTTTTTAGTTTGTAGAAACCATTGAAAACACAGAAACACAACTTGATTGTCAATATTTCCATTATATTTATGTACAAAATCATTTTTAATTTTAGATGACAATACTATAAATTACAGATACAAAGTAATGACACAAAAGCCACCCCACATTTTTATCCTCAAATTATTGCTCACACTTGTATGTTATGGGGGAAAAAAAAATCTACAGAAACTACAATGAGAAATAAAGGAGGACATAATTTGGAACAAACGCGTCGATTGGAAATGCTGACTGCATAGATTGCCGGCACCGTCACCATGGCTACACTGCAACTGCTCACTGGTCTGCATCTCAAGGACAGGCTCTCAAAGTGGCAGACAGGAAGCGCTCAGGGGGCCCTGAGAGGAAACACTCAACTCCTATGTCAAATATGTATTGTGTTCATTTATTTACACTGGAAGTCACTATAAACTATGGAGCTACTAGAACATCTTAAATTTCACTTCAGTCGCAGGTACATGCGTGGCACACGTGTATCAGCGTGCGTTTTCCTCTCGTGGTCCTCGGCTCTCCTTTCCACTCTGTCCCAGCAGCAGCCAGAAGGTCCCCCCTCCAGCTCATGCTGGTTAAATCCTCACGTCTGCCAAAATACCCCTTGGCTCAAGTCAGCGTTCAATAGATCTCGTCTTGTATTAATTCCTGCGGCAACAAAGATTTCAGTTCCTTAATTTATGTTCAAATAAATTGTGAGTGAATGAAAAACAGGCCATCCGTTTCCCTGCTTCCTGCAGGTAATTTCATATCTCCTTTTTGCCTCAATCTTGTTTTGATTTAGTCCAATTACGGTTACGGGGGGCGTCACTCGCCTGTCGAGAGGTTGACGTTGTTGTGGGACAACTGCACCGTGTCCTTGGTAACGGACAGCTGCCGTCGTCTCGCTCTGGCCTACGCTCCACACAAAGGAGATGCCACCGGTTGCTCAGGTGACGCCAAACAACAGCCTGCCACCGGGTACCATTGGAGTGTGGTGCAGACCACATCGTTCTCATGGCAACTGCCCCCCCGACGGATCATCTGTTGGACTGAGGGGCCACACTGAGCTTTGTTCCTTTGGAAAGCGATGAAAAAAAGAGGGTTTCCCAGGTTTGAGCACGTACAGAGGTCCAATCCCGGGGCGCTGTCACAGTGCCACCAGCAGCCCACTTTAAATGTCACCAAAGTCTCACAAAAAAAAAACATGACAAAACTGGACAAACAGGGCCAACCCACGGACACACACACTACCACTGTTACAGGCTAAAGACACGGAGTCAGCCAGTGCTACCGGCCGCTAAGGGTCTCTAAACACAGTTCACACACCAGCGTCTCCTTAACACCAACGCCACCTCACAGACACGTGCTGAGCTAGCCACCTTTCGACTTTTATTTTTATTCTTTCCAATTTCACGTCTGTACTCATTATGTCTTTTTTGTATATCTAATGAATAATTAAGAGATGACACAATTTCTTGCAATTATCCATTTATTCTTAGCCAAATTACACAGACCTGATGAGACACAATATTAATAATCAGTCTTTACTAGAAGGATGCAGACAGATAGTAACCAAGATTAGTTTCGTAGTGAGTGCATGGCACATTGTTTTCGATGGAAAGACTCATTGTCACTTTCGCTCTTTACCTTTGGTACGTTAATTAAGTAGCGTTTGGAGAAATAAAGGTCGAAAGTCGGTCAGCCCGGTCTGCGGCCTGTGTTACGGAGAAGGAGGCAACGGCTCAGCCTTCTAGCTGAAAGCGCTAAACTACAGCAAGGAGCCCGTCTGAGCCATTTGTTACCCTGATGTTAATTTGTGTTTTAATCACTTTCCAAACAAAGTGTCAGTGAAATGTCAGCTGAAGGTGGGAAGGTTCGAGGTCCATCCTGCTCGGTCTGAAAGCACCTTCCTGCACAGGTTGGACTACAAAAAAGCAATTTGTCTGAAAGCGTTATAAAACATAAAATATTGTCCTGGCACCGAACAAAAACAACTAAAGTAGCAAATTTAGACAACTGTACAACAAAATTGCCGTAAAAACATGACTCCAGCCACCGGGAGCACTGCAGAGCAAGGCGCCGCAATAACTGTTCCACCAACAAGGAGCGGACACAACCGTCGGCACGTACGCGTTTCTGTTCCGAGGACTCACATGTTTGCTTTGTGACCATTTTATGTGTGCTTGTGTTTCGTGTGCAAAAAAACTCTCTGAATGTCGGCAAGTGGAGTGTAGAGGCGGCTGGACGAGGGGGCATTCGCACGCTTCTGTGCCAAACGGAACCAAAGCGACGTTGCTGACAGCATACAGACGGTGTGGAACGCTTTACTGAGCCGCTGCTCTTGCCGCATCCCCCACTCCTTCAGTTGTCTCTTCCCACCACCGTCTCTTTGTTGCTGCCCGTTTTGTCCTCGGCCTCTTCTGACGGCTTTACGACGTCATTTCCTCCTTTCAGTCGCTCTGGCGATTTCTGCTACAGTAGTCAGAAGACAAGCAGAGACACAGACAGCTGAGAAAGGCACAAGCACACAGGAGCAACAGAAAACAAGTAGCTGGATCTGCTCTCCAGGATGTACGAAGCAGCAAACAGTTAAACTGCAGTCACTTAAACCGTCGACTTTGTAATAAGGAATTAACCGACGGTCAGTAATGTGAGCAACAATCATACGGAGAAGCAATTCGGCAAAACCCTGCACCATCATAACGGCACTTCTCTTACAACAAGCTCAGTAAAACTGCTAGATAAATCAAGTGCTTGTGGCTTTAGTTTAACACTGTGAATATAATGAACTCTGCTGGTGTTAAATTTCAGGGTTCACTGGAAATGGACAGTTTTTCGCATAGAGCATTTGATCACACGGACCTCCGCACTGTTTTTGATGTCTCTGAAGTGGTACTGAATTTGTAGTGCATTTCAGTGGACAGCCCATAAAGCTGTTGAGGTCTCACCAACGGGTTTGGGCGGGTAAAACAGCTGCCAGAGACACGCTGCGATGACAAGGTGCCACAAAAGGCGGACACACACACACACCTCCGGTGAGCGTATGAAGAGTGACACCACTACTAAACAGTGAGTGAAGCACTTTAAAGACAGAAGTTGCCAAGGAGGCCCCTGGTTGTTGCCTATGGGCTGCTTCAAATGAGAGAAACTGATGAGCTCATCAGAGAGGGTCAGTTTGTGACAGTGATAGCTGGCAGTGGCATCTGGAAAAGGGCACAGAATGTGTGTGTGTGCACGTGTGTTTGTGTGTTGCTGTTTCTGCAGTTGGAATGGAATCCTATAAAAGGCAATTTTTGGCTTACAAAACGGATTGAATGTGGTGATAATGTGGGAATACCTGGAGAATTCCCTACAAATTAGTGATTTTATGACCTTTGCAGAGCACAGACAAATGGACACTCCCATGTCACCTGGCGTACGCGCAGTACATTTCGGAACACACGACGGCTCCCCTGCCGAGGCTCTCCTGCTCTGCCTGCCTGCCCCACCGAGCTCAGAACCCGCCGAAGGTCTGGGTCACCCAACAGCCCAGGTTCTGTAGGACATCTCCATACAATGCAGATCCTTCTGCCACCTTCTCTTGGGGGGATCCTTCACGCATCTTAATGGTACCGGGCTGTCCTGGGACACTCCTGGAAATTCACTTTTTAAATAACAGCTTCAATAGGTCCCTGTGCTCTCTTTGCCTGTCATGGTTACTGTTTTTTTATTGTTAAGTGTTCTCTAAAGACAGAACGACTGATAAAGTCGCTTTTTCAGGACACACTTACTTTGCAAAAAAAATAGCAGCAGCTCCCCACTGCTGACCAGAGTAAAGAGCACCAGTTTTAGGCAGCCCACATGTTGTCGGGGGACCTGGTGCGGGGCATGGGCAACAAGCGGGAGGGCTCTCTGACAAGGGCCCGTGTCGGGAATGATGCACAGGCCCCTTTCAGTTGCCTGTTTAAACCTGTTTTTAGTTACTGTTCTTCTGTCCTGCTACAGGGCCACCTTTCTGGCTGGCAAAACCTGCTGTCCAGTGCCTATATCCCACACACAGCCACAGGTTCCTTTAAGAAAAGGCATGTACACTAAAAATAGATGTCCTCATAAAGTACATCAAGTAGTTCATTTTTATCTGTTTATCCTTCCAGCTGAGTGAAGAAACAGTTGCCTTCAATCACTAATCCTTCTACATTTGTAGTGTTAAACACTTACTATTATTGTTCATCCTCTTCCAGGAAGAATGAGATATTCCCTGAGCTGCAGCATAGAGCCCCTTTAAGACAAGAGCAGCTGCCCTCAGGGTGTCAGGTGTCTGACTGCAGGAGAGTTTTATTGCGGTTTGTGTTTCCAAGCCTGAGGACAGATTGGCAGACCCACTGGAGTGACCTGAGCAGTTAGGAGCCCCGACTCTGCGCATTTTTTCATAAACTCCCCTTACATCGTGTGTCATGGTTTGTATGGCTTTTATAAATGACAGCGTGTGTATGTGTGCATGTAAGTAGGTGTTCTGCTTATATTCAAACGGCCATGTAGCGAATGGACATAATCATATTCACAGGAGACCTGCAAAACATGTACCACAGACACAGAATGACATGACAGGAAAACAGACAGTGACAGCTGACACATGCAGGAGAGAGTAGTGGACACCAGGTAACCCTCACCTGGGCGTGCCGTCGGGGCTCAGGAGACCATTTCTCGGTGTGGTTCTGAAAACAGGCCTCACCAACCTGAAAGGTGACAAAAGCCATCAGTCAGAGCTGCCAACATGGAGCCATGTGAAGAAAAATGACAAGATGGAAAAATAAAGCAGTATTTAACCTCAGGGAATGAACACCAGGAAAGCTTATTTGATTAAAAGAAGGAAGTTGTGAACCCGACTGGAAAGCCTGATCCTCTAAAATCACCAATTTTAATAACCGTAAACAATTTGGTTTGCTATAAAAAACCAAAGAGGCAGTTTGTTTATTTTAGTTATTTGTTTATTTGAACACAGCTAATTATGAAACAGAAAGCCCATTAAAAAACTGAGTGAAAACACAGAGTGGAGAAAAAGACCGTGAGAACATGCACACATAAGGCACAGGCTCCGGCACGTTTTGTAGCCTGGTGTACTGCGTGTTCTCCTATCTGGGAGGGGGTGTGGTCTGGTTGCTGAGGCTGTGTTAGGCTACTGAGCACCTCACTGTTATCTGGCTAGGGCACAGAATATTGAAATGGCCCATCTCCAGGGACATGGCTGACTCGCATGTACCATGGCATGACCCCCAACGCCCCATTTTCCTTGAATTCTGCTAATGATAGTAATGTGCCACGTTAAGGAGGGCCACCCAAATGGAGACAGCACCTCTCTGCTGGGGTTCCTCCCTTTCTACTTTATCAACCATCACGTGCTATTCATCGCTGGGGGCTTCTGCATAGGTTCATCAGCAGGCCATCAGCAATCTGGTCACACAAGATCATTTAAAGATCTGCAGCACACAAGCAGCATAGCACTGGAATAGCAGTGAATATGTAGCCTTGGGGCCTGCAGTGAGTGTGTAGACTAGGTGGGGAGTGTGTACAGACTGAGTGTCGTGCATTGTTGGTGTATGGCATGCGGTGATCATATTACAAGACCATTTGAATCCATGCCAAAGGACCACCCCCTACACAGCCATGTGTCTGATATTTACGCCGTCGTATGTAGCATGACAGGGTACAAAGGCAGATCCGAGACCCTCGCAAACCAACAGAAGCAGGACCATGTTCCCATAGGTAGTACTCATCATGGGGGTAAGGTGCCTGCAGCACAGTATGAGGCTCCAGTGAGCACGGCAGTGTCAAAGTCTCCATATACACAGCAATAATGACAGTAAGAGTTATGGCAACAAGTAAAAGCAGCATCATCAAGGGGGGGGGGGGTCTAAGTACCTTTATAGAATGAGCATGAGGAATGTGGTGGGAGTTGGAGTGCAGGCATGTCTTTGTGTGAAAATGACCAAGAAAAAAGACAAAGAGGCCAGTGAGCAGAGCGACACGGACAGGGGAAATATTCATGAGTATAACATGGAATAAACTCCCAGTTGCTCAGTGCAGAACTGGAATAATAATGAATTTGTTATAACATTGTCAGCAGCAATGAGCCCACAAATGTGTTTACACTATTTATCCTCCATGTGTTCCTCTCCACGCAGCTCAAGTAGTCACAACATATCTACTCCATATTTACTGCTTTAAATATATGAGAAAAGGATGTTGCTGAACACACACAAAGAACTCCCTTTGCACCACATCTGTTTGAAAAGCCATGCACAATTTTTGCTACTGTGAGCTATTAAAATAAAAATTGAACAGTAAAGCCCGTCCTCTGTCCAGAGTGGACAGGTTAGTTAGATGGAAACTGTGAAAGACAGTGGGACAATTGTGGCCATGTTGCTGTGACGCAGACATCTGTGGATGTTACTGCAACCGAAATGGGACCCTCTGTGGTGTTCATGAGGCACAGGCTAGCACCCCCCAGCTCACCTTCTCTGTGTGACAGTCCTTCCTCGCCACCTCCTCGGACACCGGGTCTCTGCTGCTCACCACCCTCAGCATTTTTGGGACATCCTGCAAGCACACAGGAGGAATTATGGTGGCAAGCTCATTTTCACAAACAGTACATTTCTACTCAATTTAACACTGATGATGGGATTTTAAATCATCTTAATTAGTACCAATTACTTCAGAAATTAAGCCCAAATGCTCAAGGGCAAAACAGGCATCAGAATCAAATGGCAGGTTCGCATTCATTCTGTCTACAAACAGAGGTAAAAACGTAACCTTCTCATTTAGACATTCAGTTCACTGGTTTGGGTGCATTTTTAGAAAAATTACTTTTTTTTCTAAAAAAGTAATTTTTTTTAGAAAGTGATGTTAAAGTGATGTTTAAATGTTGTTGTTTAGTGATGTTGTTCTGTACTGCATTCCTGCTAATCTCTTGCAATGATGTTGGCTGTGAAAGTTTAATGTGACAGATATGAGTAAAGCGTCCCAAAGCAGGACACAAGTCCCTCAGTACAGTAACACACTCCAGTGTGGCACTATTACTGCTCTGAGTCCCTCTGGTGAAAAAAAATAGTGTTTTCATTTCATTTCATATCTTTTTATTACACAGTTGGAGACACTCTCAGTGTAAAAAGCCTGTTGATCCCTGAAGAGATTGGGTAAATATTACAGTCATTTACTGGGCTGCAGAGCACAGATTTATATATCATAGTCATTTCTAAATACAGTTTAATGTGCAGGGAAAGGAGAGCACAGAGACGACCTGAGCCAAGCAGACCTGCAGGAGGTGCTCTCCTGCCGCATGGACAATATTACCCATAAGCACCTGAGGAGCGTGGTGGCCCAAGGTAAAGGAGCCCTGTGGCTGCTGTCCAGCTCTGACCAAGGCCCTCAACCACATTTCACTGCACTGTTTTAGATATCATTATTCATTATACTCAACTGAAGAAGGCGAAGTAAGAGCTCAATTTCAACAAAACATACATCATTTCATTTATGGTACATATGGAAAAAAATAAACAACTGCCCTGCACGGTGACATTTTAGAGCTTCCTGCAGATAGCTGTTCTTGTCCTGTATGACCAACAGAACCAGTGGCTGAAGCATCAATCAAAACTGCATTAAAGGTCTAAGTCAGTGATAAACTGCTTAATACGGTAATTGGATTCGATCGTCAAAGTAAAAATTGAAAACTAGGATTATAATTAAACAGTAATTATCACTGTGCTCC
Source organism: Arapaima gigas (assembly GCA_900497675.1). Taxonomy (NCBI): domain Eukaryota; kingdom Metazoa; phylum Chordata; class Actinopteri; order Osteoglossiformes; family Osteoglossidae; genus Arapaima; species Arapaima gigas. Next base: position 155,653 of record UFQX01000153.1, read on the forward strand.
ACAGTGCTATGGTTCACTGATTCAAAACAACATCAGTGAGCCCTGGAGCTTTGTTATTCAATGCCACGCCCTCTTTCAGGTAGGTAATGTTTCTTCCTAGAGCTGCTAATGCACTCAGCCCTACACACACGCTCAGTTCTACACACACTGTACACATGGGGGGTGGGGCCGCTCTTGTTCTCCCTGCTCCCCTGGGGCCAGACCCACCAAGCACGAGAGCCGATTGTGCAAGTAGGCAGGGCCCTTGTTTCCCCAGGGCCAGAGGGTTGAACTCTGAATTACTGTGTGCAGGTAGCAGCAGCAGCAGCTGGTTAAGGAATTTCTAAGGGAAACGTTAAGGTGTGAGGACAGCCCCTGTCACTCTTATTACTTATGCATTTATTCATGCTTTCATTTTTTTATCACACTGCAGCATCATTATTATTTATTCATTTATTTGACACTCTTCTCCAAAGTGACTTGCAGTGTTCAGCTGCTCACACTGTTTACACAGGGTAATTTTTATTGAGTGCAGTAAAAGAGTGTTTGTGCTGCAAGGGGATGCTCCACAATAGGGGGGCCCACCTTGGCATGTGGCTGCTGGAATGTAACCCTAGAGTGGTTGGCAAGGCCGGAAAACCTAGGCAGGTGGGTGGGCCCACTCGAAGTGTGGCTTTGCAGGACCGAGGAGAAGCACAAGTGTACTGTGTCCTTCAGGGCCTTCAGCTGGGATTCCTGCAGCACCGGAAACAAACAGATGGACAGGTGGTCAGGGCCCCATCTGTCTCTCCATCCCCACCAGTCAGCATTGCAGGTTCACATTTACACAATCTGTCCACCTCTGCACACAGTCTGTCCACTTTTACACACAGTCCGTCCAGGTCCACACTCAATCTGGCAGCATACTGCATCTCTCCAGTCACTCACCTCTCTATTAAAACACTTCTCTCTCCTCTCAAATTTCCTGCATCCATCTTCCAAAAACCAGTACCTCACTCCGTTTCCTGTGTCTTGTCCTCATCTCTACCTCTCTCTCCCTGTTTGCCCATTGTTCGGCTCAACACCCAACAAACCAATTACTACTCTCCGGGGGTTCAGTGGGAGCGTTTGAGTACTGTTCATCCTGAGGAGTGTCTCACCACACAACACAAACATACTGCCATGTGCGAAAAAAGGAAGCCTTCGCTTTGGATACATTTATCCCCCCCCGAGTGTCTCCTCGTGAACACTGCAGCACCGCACATCTCCCCCATTTGCAATGTGCCATGAGCAGCGCCACCCGGTGGGAGGAGTCAACATCAACTACCGGCCAGTTCATCACAGCCGCTCATTTATTTTGATGGAATTTTTTAATTAGCTGCTGCTCCTGGCATTATTGACTCCAGATGTCGAGGTGAAGGTCTTCTCAGTTAAGAGTTTCTAATGATTCCTTTAAAAGAGCCAATTAACATTTAAAGATAGTTAAGAAAAGAAAGGCAATCATTGCAGGCCAACAGCTGGATGCACAGTAAGCAGGGGAGTGGTGACACGGACAGCTTCGGCCCAGAGATATATTTGGTGAGGTCATTGTGGATGAAGCAGGAACTCAGCGGCATAACGGCGCTCAAGTCAGACACACACACACACACACACACACACACACACACACACACACACCTTGTCCAGTGCAGCCTTTTCCAGCTCCTCCTTGGAGGCCATCAGCTTGCGCTCCAGGTCCATGAGTTGCTGGCCCTGGAGGTAAGAGATGCAGCAGTATGATAAACCCTGCCTCAGATTCCTGCCCACCCAGGTCTCTCTCTGAGAGGTCACTGTAATCACATGGGTGTCATGCAGGACAACATGGCATCCTGACCAGTGACAGTGGCTGTATACCACATTGATTCAAGAAAAGAATGCAAGGAAGTGGCTCTAACCACTTCTCTCTGTACTTTCAGCCCTCCCACTCTATTGTGCACTCTGCAGTCCCCTCCGAGCTGGACACACACAGTAAACAGTTCTCAGTATACACTAATGCTGTGGAACCAGGTCCATTTCGATACAGAGTCCTCGGGGTGCAGCTTGCTCTTCAGCACAGGTTTCCATCGTGACAAAAAACCACAGTAATAATAATAGGATACAGTAATAGAATAATAAGAGGACAAAAATAACACAGGGCAGCACAAATAATCTGCAATATTTTGTCAGAACAAGACGTGAACTAAGTTCAGTGATGCTGCTCGCTCACAAGCTCCAGCTGTCAGTACAGATTTAGGTCGAGACCCACAGGGTAAAAATGCTGCTCTTGAGGAAGGCACTTGGCCTTTGGTACTACAGTAAAACAGGGTTAAGTGCCAACCCCATGCTTACTGAAAGTGGTGTGGTAACTGCTCCCAGTCACCCCGTCACACGATACCAGCGAGCACAAAGCTTCCCAACTGCAGAACACACGCACCTTGAAGACGAGGTCCTTCTTGCCGTACCACAGCTCCTTCAGCTGTGCCTGCATCTTCCTCGACTGCAAGAGCAACACAGGCTGTGCAAGTTAGAGCGTGTCAGTGCAACACAGGTACCCTGTGTAGCGGCCCTTTCTGGACACAGTGGCACTTGCAAAACGCTGTCTGCCACAGTGCGAGAGCCCACACCTTCGCTATGCACTGGGTTTGAGAGATGGGGCAGTGGCACAGTATAGCCAGAGGGACTGATGGGCTTGTACATGCTAACACTGCTACACAGAACACACACAGACATACACTCTACTACACAGACAAGCACTACCACACACACACACACACACACACACACACACACACACCTAAAATCACACTCCTACACACCTCCTCAGCATGGATGCCACACAGCTTGTTCCCAGACAGGAGCTTGTTCTTCAGGCTCTTGTTCTGCAGGAAGAAGCAACAGAAGGATTTACACAAGAGAAGAGCCCCCCCCTTCCTCCCAGGCCTCATGCCGTCTACCTCTCAATCTCTAGTGTCACTGAGCAGATGGGTGGGGCCCTCTTCTAATGGTTTCGCGCAGCAGCACACTGACTGTGGGGTGCGTGTTCTACCACAGGATGAATATGGGGCAATTTTATACAGTAAAAACAGGGTGTTGCTACGGTGGCCGCAGCAAGTCAACCCACCCTGAGCATCAGTTGGACGATCGAGAACATATCATACACCTACACAGCTCCTGCCGCACATCCCACACGTGGCAGTTACTCATCTGTGGGGAAAAGGTTCCTGCGAAGGAACCTGTTCATGTTACACTGAGTGTGAAACAACACCACAGTCCATGTTCTGCTTACCACATGTCTCTTAACTGGTATTTCAGAAAAGAGTGGCATTTCCTCTACTCTGGAGGACACAGATTATCAACATTATCCTTATTATTTTTGGCTGATGGCCAACAATAACCATTAGCCATTAACACCGAGCTGCCCGTGCTGCACACGTGTCCAACTGAGATAGTGTGGCTATGGGTAACAGCCCGTGATGTGCCTGTGTAGAAAGGCCTGGGGTGGGATGGTGAAAGAGATGACTGTTTTCACTGGTGTAGAGATGCAGTGAAGAAACAGAGCATCCTGTCACTCTGCCCTTGAACCACAAGTTGCCCCCACACACAGAGAGGGAGCACTACAAGCAGCCACAAAGCTCAATTAGCATCTCGTGCATCATGACGTGCACAAGTGCGTCCTGCCTAGGGAAACACAGACTGGGTATATGTTCCAGTGGTGACAACAGCTCTTGCCACAGCAGCAGCATATTCATCTGGTCTGGAAAGGGTCCAGCAGAAGCTCAGCTCCTCCCAAGAACTGGGGAAGGAGCCTTGTCCTGCTGCCATGGTGCCCGTGAGGCCCTGCTGCTCCAGCCAATGCCACAGAACTCATCTACTGAATCTCAGAGGAGAAGCAGGAGCTGCAGTGGGTGTCATGCGACAAGTGTGCCTGTTCACGGTCGAAACACCATTTGCATTGTGGGTATCGATTAAACCCCCTTACTGTCTCCCCAGTCACCGCTTCCTTGAGTTAGTGCTGCTGCAAAACTCGCTAAATTCCCTTGGTCAATTCTCACCTCCCACGGTGCCATTTGCATTAACCCCGGGGAGGGTATCGACTAGGTTCTGCTGAGCAAGACCGATGAGCGGTCACTGCAGCCCCCCCATCCTCCACAGCAGAATCTCACGGTGCAGAGGATAAAGGAGGATGAGAGATGGGACATTGTGACATTGTGACACAGGCTATAAGTGCCTGCCAATCACAGTCTCCTCCTCTCATCAACAGTCAACTTACACATTTTCAAACGTATTAACAGTCCACCATTTATTTATTTCTCTAATTTCTAAAGTCTGCAGTGGAGCAAACATGAACTGTGTTAACCATCAGCTTGAACAGATGGCAATAAAGGGTTCCCAAACAGAACAGGACTGTAGGACTGCCTCAATTCAACTCATTTCCACAGTGCTTACAGCTGCTGTCTGGTGTTCCTAAGTGTTTCGCATATGGATATGTTTCACATTCACCTTGTGGGATGAAAAACTTAATCTGCACTGAAGGAGAGATTGTAGAGACAAATGTGTTTGTTTTCAGGCATGTGAAGTTTGATTTCATTTTTATACAACTTGAAATGAAGTATTATAAAAATACACTATAGATATATAGTGTGTATATAGTGTGTGTGCATTCTCCTGTATATATTAGGACATAGATATTATTGACACAGCTCAGATTTTTACAGAATCTAACCAATAAACAAATTGAGAGAAGCCAGTTATTAATCTTGCATTGAATGTGACTGAATTGTGGTAAGAGACATAAAAAATGCAAATTACAAACAAATGCGTCCACAAGTTGAGGAAACCTAGCATAATAACAAAATCTTACTGCACCCTGTGTATATACACACACCCTATTCACATCACCATCACGAATTATCAAGCACACATGTAAAGCTGTGTTTCACATGCTCACCTCCTGCTGCAGGTCCTTGATGATCTTGCTCTTCCTTTCCATCTCCGTCTTCAGGAAGTTAATCTGCCAGGAGAAAATAGGGTGTGACACACACACACACACACACACACACACACACACACACACACACACACACACACCCAAGACAACGCAGCTTGCGTCAACATCTGAAACTACACATTCATGGTCGGCTGAGACATGACAGAAATTCGCACGCACCCAGATGATATAAAAACACACAAACTGCACTGCGTCATCACACAACATGTTTGTATGGTTATGACGTGCAGCCCAATTTGGCACTTGAACCCAAATGTGTCCTCCTGCTAGGGAGCTGTGCACACTGACAACAAATGTCAAACACATGTGAGAGAGGAGGGCTGCACCCAGACAGCTGCCCGGACAAATAATGGTGCTCCCCGCAAGACGCGCCCGTGTACCCCCGGCAGACAGGAAATTGCAGCTCTACAAACAAACAACCAGCAGAAAGGAAGGGCTTCTGGGGGCTCCAAACACAGGTGGCACCTTGACAACAACTTCCTATGAGCTCTTCAGTCCTGTGTACTGTGGAGCTATTCTGCTGCCCACCTGATTTACCTGTCCTGAGGCACGTGAGGACAGGGCTGCCAGCACAATGTCATCTCCAACCCCACAGTGACACTGTGTAATAAGCTTCAGCTGAGCAGACAACAGCCTAATGGATCTGAGAGAGATAAAAGGAGCTGCTCAACCTTGCCACGGTTAACCCAGTGGCCACTTTATTAGGTACAACACCACAAAATCTACAGGGAGTAGAGCATCAGTCAGATCTGGACTACCCTTTTGAATGCACAACACACATGAGGTAAGCAGTCTGAACATGGTAGGATTGTTGGTAGCAGACATTTCAGGAACAGCCCCTTCCCTCTTGGGATTTATGCGCACTACGGTGTGTAGAGTTTACAGACAGAGATGCAGTAAACAAAGATAGCCATTTGGCAGCACTTCCGTGGTCAAAAATGCCGCGTCACTGAAAAGGTCAGAGGACAGTGGTCAACTAACAGGAAAGCCACAGGTGCAAAAATCAGCAGCACAGTGTCACAGTGGAGGGCAGAAAGCACTTCTCATGGGGGAGGGTGAAGTCCATTGTCAGCAGGAGACCTTCGAGGACATAACACTGGGAAGGTGTGACACTGGCAGCTGCTCATCAGACAAATCAGGGAGAAACCTTGGACAGGGAGAGATTAATGACAAATCTGCTTCATTTTGCTGCATCCTTGAGTCCACTAACACTGTTGTCCATCATGTGGGCGTTTCCTGCGCTTGGCATCTCAGCGATACACTGAAATGACACAACTAGAACCCAAACTGGGGTACTGTGCATGCAGCCATCAAGCCAGGGAACAGCCACAATGGGGGTCTTTCTCTCACACACCACACACACACACACACACACACACACACACACACACACACACACACACACACACACACACAGTAATAGGACATTCTAACAAAGTCCTTCCTGCAAGTGGACCAGATGCTAATGGTGGTTTAGTGATCTGAAGTGTCCTGTACAGCACGGCTACCCTTCTCGACAATTTTCATTAACACGTTTCACTAATGCCCTTCATTAACCCCTTTCACTAACATCTTCCTGCCTCTAACACACGTACATATTTCAATATGAAATATGGGACAGTGTCCCACTCTTCATGAGGATGTTTTTAACCAGTTACACAGGCATCACTTCCATCTGACTAAAACCATCAAGGGCAAAGCGGCTCAGAAGTGTAGAGAAGTGTATTTACAAGTTGCTGTGTCACCTGAGTACGCTCATTGCTGTGGGCAGACATTGCAGAACCCTTGAGCTCTGGTGCGACGTGCAACCGGGGTACTGTTAGGCACACACACAGAGAGCCTGTCTGATTGTGACACGTCCTGTGTGGCACACAGCCTTTGGGTCTCTTTCTCATCTTGACTGTGGTACCATCAGTGTAATTTGTACCAGAAAATGAGATTATCCTCATGGCCTGACAGAGTGACCCAGTGGAGCGTGTTTCTCCGCAAGGCCGTCCATCCTGAAAGCGTTAGCTCTGCACTCACCCATTCCCAGCACGCACACCGACAACCTGCAGACCCCAAAGTGACACCACCAGTGCAGTTTTATACTTTTCTCAGAATAATTGTCAACTATTCATTACAGCAGGTCACAAGCACAGAAAATATTAAAAACAAAATTAAAGATTATCATTAACATATAAATTGGAGGACTTCTTCACCACTAAGAACCACAGTTTATGCATTTCAACTGCAAAGATGAGGAACAAAACTAATGAGTGTGCTTCAGGATCACTGTAAACAAAGAGAACATATGTTTGTACACATTTGTTTTTACCAACATATAAACATGACTTCATGTCCGATTCCAATACAAGTTAAGATGCACCTCTGCTGAACCCTGGGATACGCAGCCAGATCACCACTCATATTCATGAAAAACAGAAGGTGTCACTTAATGGCCTTATCAGATAAACAGCACTGAGCTGCACCTGTGGGACTCATCTCAGACCTGGGGGGCGCTGCAGCTGCTGCCGTGATGGTGGGTTCCATACATGTGATGATGGTTTTAGATATAAATGTGAATGAGGTCTGGGGCTGATGTGAAGAAGCTTCCACGTTTTTAGAATCTTTCACAACCGCACAGCATGCTCTACACAGCTCCTGATCTGGGCCACGGTCACGTCCCATCTGGATGACTGCAGCTCCCCTGTCAGTCCTTCCAGCCTCCACCATCAAGCCCCTTCAGCTGATCATATACCACGGTACGTTTGACCTGCCAAAGCATTCCCATATCTCCCCTCCTCATCTCTCAGTTGGCTCTGTGGTGCTGCAGTCTCAGGCTCATCACTCTGGTTACAGTCTATAGGACCATTACTTGATCACAACCCCAGTACATACAGGACATGATCACTCACTGTACCCCAGCTAGACTGCTGTATTCCTCCACCTCCGGCTTCATAAATGAAAATCTGCTAGTTCTCACTTTTGAATCCCTCTCAGCATTCAGGAAGGGTCTCAAACCCATCTCTTTCAAAGCCATTTCTCTCTTGATCTACTGACAGCTACATAAACGAGTCCAGCACCATCTGCTATGATTATCTATTTATTTGCTGTTTGAATGTCACTTGTAATCAAGCAGAGGGTTATAAATGATCCTCTTACATATATTTTTTTCAAATATCTACTATAAATTACTTTATAACCCTTTAATAATAACATCTGCTGCTTTAGTATTTTAAAAGAAAGCAGCCGTAAACAGAGGACTCTGCGTTCAGACAGCAGAAACTTTGTACCTGTTCTCTAAAAATCAGACAGTCCCAGCAGTGGTGCTCTCTCTGGGCTCTAAAGCATCACCAGGATGACCGGAGTCTCCGCTTCACCACAGTACCTCAAGCTGCACTGCCAGCCCAGGGTAAATAAATGGAAGCTCTAATTACAAGATGCAGTGGGAGGGGGCAGGTGTCCTCAAACGCACTAGGGAGTGAAGGACATGGGCATACTGCACTCTCCCCGCTTGAACACTAAAAATGGGTAGGGATACACATATCAGTGTCTAATTTAGGCCCCACACTGAGACTGCGCATTATGAAGCATGAGAAAAGCAGCCAGGTCGTCGCTGTGTGCGTACATTAACACAGCATGTGAAAACTGCCCTCTGTCCTGCTGGGACATGGCCTACATGGCGTACATCACACAGGACATCACACAGAGGACCACCAGAAAATGAATACCATGAACTGCAATGTCACACAGCTGCAGTGTCACACATTTGTGCATAAATACTTTCTCCCTCCCGCTCTCTCACAGATACACACACACACACACACACACACACACACACACACACACACACACACACAAAACCATCCCACTTACGTGCTGCTTTCTGGGGTCAAGCACCAAACATTTGAAACCTTCTGCCTGGTTTTCATCACACAGGTGGGCTACACACACCAAACTGCAGCTCATCACTAATAAGTCTGCTGTCCTTTTAACTGCGCTCCACTTTTGTCAATTTTTTTGGTCTATTTTTAAAACCAGACCATATGCATTACTTTTTAATCTGCAGTCAGTTATTAACTGCATTTTCTGGATAACCATTTTTTCTGTAACACAGTAAGCTGCTCCTCTCTCTTAAGCTGCAATAAAATGCATTGAGGCCCAGTGTGTAATGATGGTAACTGTAGAGCCGTTATTGTTACTACTCTACTAGTGTTATTCCTTCAGCAAACAATACTGAACACTGGAAGTCACAGCAACAGGTGTATTAGCACTGTGAACACAGGTTGCGGTGTGTGTGTGTGTGTGTGTGGAGCACAGATAGCCTGGTGTATCTGACTGGCAGCACAAGACAGAGCAAGTTCAGCACCAGGGACAGCTCCTCAGCTTTGATCCCAGCAGCACCAGGAGCTACCCCGTTGTGGCCTGACTGGGGTTTCCCCTCATTTCTCTGTGGGGTAAAGAGGATGAGGAAGGGGGAGAATGGGGCAGTCTGCTTCAGAACCCTCTCTGTAAGCCTTACAGGGGGCCGTGCCATTAACTCCAACCAACCAGGACAATGCTGACGAAGAAGGAACAGCCCCTCCAAATGGTAACACTGGCCAGCTGGTTGTAACGCTAAGACTCCAGCCCTGGTCGGACTACAAGAACGAGATGAAGGTCCCAAACCCGCAACACGGATGCTTATGGCGGATGTTTATTGCTTTTTTCCACTTAAGGGTTGGCACACCTAAAGGAAACAAGTACTGTTGACTGGTTTTTGCTGTTCATGACGGACTGTGGATCTGAACACCCAAATTCAGTGAAGAAAGGAGACCCGCTGGACCCAGCATTGCATTTCAATTTCTACCCAGCCCTGTTTCTCCTACTCGCACATTACGGCGTGCACAGCAGATACGCGTGGACGTATCGATGAGAACAATCTCTCAAGCTCTTTAACTATTCACAGCATTGATTTATGCATTTCACATATGCTTGGGTCTAAATATAAAATGCATTTATTTATATAAAAATATAAAATAAACACACTTGATGCTTTCACTTGCTGTTTCCTGCCGTAATGCTTCCATATCTGCTAACTAGTGCTGTCAGTGCATCCAAAGATTGGCTCAGCAACACACGGCCCAGTGGAGCCTGGGAGGTCCCCAGCACTAGGGCGGCATCAAAGACATGTGTTTTAACCAAAAAAATATCTGAATGGCAGCCCACCTCTGACAAAGAGCTTGTCACCCAGACCCCACCTGTGTGTGCTGGAATACAAAGTGTGTGTGAGCAGAGTCCTGTGTGAGGGGAGCTGTAATTAGCATCACCTGATGGCAAAGAGTTCACTGCACCACACTGCTATGCTAATTTACTGCTGTGCTGTGCACTGCCTCCTTCTGCCCCTCGAAAGGGCTTTTGTATTTGATTCCTGAGAAAGCCTCCCCCGATCTCCACTGGCACGCTGTACAAAGCTCCAGCACTGCACAATAAAGCACGTCCACATCATATCTTCATTTCCTCTACCTTAGTTTACCTCTATTTTCTGATCTTCGGATTGGATATTTATGTACCTGTACGTGTGAGTAAAGAATGTTTCTAGTGTGAAAAACAAGAAGTGTGTGACTGTCAGACAAAGAAACTGCAGTGAGGTGGTGAGAACACCGCCAGTTGGTCACACATCTTGTCTTGCTTCTGTCCTGCACTAAATGTGTCCCTGTGGCCACATGACTGCCAGCGATGACAAACACTCAGCTTCACCCCCCACCCCCCACCCCTGCCTACGAAGACACACCCTTTCTAAAGGTCACTTCTGTAACCATAAGTTATTACGACATCCTCAACCAGGATACACTCACCCCCCTCCATGAACGAGAGGACTGCGAGGCAGACAGAAGAGGTCACTCACCGTGGCTTGCTGTTTCTCAGCCCTCTCCTTTGCCTCATCCAGCTGCTTCTGCAGAGCCGTTTGAAGGGACTTCATCTCCTCCCTGTGAGGAGGACACCTCCGTGAGGCACTCTATGACTGACAGAGTCCCGGGTGTCAGAGCATCACTATGGTAATAACACAAATTCACACACAAAGTCCGAGCCAGACTGAAACAGTGACAGGATAACTGTGCAAGTGGCAGGGGGGACAGTGGTGGTGATGGGCGTCAGCAGCCAGCTGTTGAGGAGTTTTACAGCTATTATGACAACACACCTAGCTCAGATGCACATCTGCGTCTTTGGTGAGCACAATGACAAAACTCACCACGGGCACAGTTTGCAGCCCTGCCAAACACCTTCCATCAGTTCGTATGTGTCTGGGCAACTTGTCTGAGAACCGTTAGCAGCATGTGGATTGTGTGTCCCGCTGCATTACACAGTGCTGCTGAATGCACACATCTTTCTAGGCCAGAGCAGCCCTTCCTGGCTCTGATGGCAGCTCTTAGTGCCAAAGCAGAGTGTAAACATGACTCAGGGTGGCAGGGGGCACGGCAGTGCTTGACTCAAGCGTGGCCTGGCATTGCAGGCTACACCTGCCTTGGGAAGCAGTATGGATGACGTATAAACATTTTTAATATACATGAAAAACACATAACCCTACCAGCTAACCTTGTAAAAAAACACAACAGAGCTATGTGCAGGTGTGGGATATGAAGATGCCGTCTTAAATACGTGTCTGAGCAGTAAGGACTCATTAGCGTGCAGAAAGGTGTGAAAGTCGTATCAAACATGCATGTACAAAGCTGTTGTGCCCTTTCTGTCGAATAGCAGCGGCTAATGAGTGGAAATGAGCTTCTGTACAATAACTCACAGGACACACAGACAGATAATATTGTCCAATTACAGCAAATCACTGCAAGGTGCCTCCAGCCTGTAATGAGACAAAATACTAAAGATGCTTGTTAGCTCATAACGGCCTCTTCTTGACAAGTTTCACTCGTTTATAAAGTTTTCCTCAATATGTTATCATTTATGCATGTATAAAGTGTGAATGTGGAATTCTTGTTAGATGATACACATAATTAATACAGTGCCAATTAGCCACAGAAGTAGACGCCTCGTTGCTGCTAAACTGTGTGACGCCCTCCTGATTTGTGCTTTATTATTTTGTCCAGGTTGTTAGTGGAAGGGGTCATCTGAGGCCACAGCTTCTTTTCATTCAAACACCACTGGAGGACGGCACTATTTGCCGAAAACCAAACACCACTCTGGGGCACACAGCTCACAGTAGGGGTCACTTTGAGCATCTGCTCCCTGGAGCTCCTCAATTAAAAAAAAGGCACAGCAAGGACTCCCACCTGTAACCACGACTGCTTTTGTTACAGAGGCAGGTCAGCTGGAAGCTTTGAGTCAGGACTCACTGTCTGGTTGTTTCTGGTTTAAATATAAAAGCCCTGGAGGGTGACTGACTTCTTTCAGGTCCTGGCAGGGGATAACCCACGTGTCCTGGTGTGTCCCCAGGCGAACACCCACAGCACTCAAACCCGCGATACCAGGACCCCAATGGAGGGACAATGTACCTCTGCTTCTGGCTCAGCTCCAGGATGTGCTGGACATCCTTCTTGGCCACCATCTCGTCATTCTTCAGCGACTGGAACACAAACAGTAGAACAGTGTCGCTAACAATTCCTAAGCGGCAGACCTAGTGCAATCAGCATGGAAACCAAGACAAGGAACGCCACCCACTGGCACTGTGTCAAAATACTGCCGAGATCAATGGGGTCTGCCGTTCTGTATGTCTAATAATGCAGCACAAACATCAGGATGAATTTCAGGTTCCCAGTGTTACATGGGCAGGTCTGTCTGTGGTTCGCATGTTGGTACTGCTCTGAGACACTAGACAGCCCCCTGGCCTCTGCTCCCCGAGGGCTGCCCGCAGGTAGAAGACACACACCACATGAGCCGTGCTCTCCAGGCCACTCATTAGAAACAGCTGTGAATGTAAATCACCTCCAGAAGGCCAGTTTGTCCAGTACACAATTGTTACTACAAGCAGGGCTGTGCTGAGTGCTGTAGCTCCCTGGGGGGTCACCTCCCTAGGGCACACAGACAGCAAGCTGGCAGGATGCCCCGGGGGCACCATGACCCCAAAGTAAAGTGCTCAGGCACATCTGCCCCTACCATATGGCATCAGCGTGCTAGAGGACAGCTGCTCACCTACAGCAAAGACCCTACAGAGGCTGCTGCGTGCTGTGTGTGTGTGTGTGTGTGTGTGTGTGTGTGTGTGTGTGTGTGTGTGTGTGTGTGTGCGCCACCAGAGAGCACAGTCTTCTTTAATAATAACCTTGAAAACCTGTGGTGTTTAACAGGCAGTGCTGTGACATGCAGTTATTCTTTGATCAGCTTCATGCAAATTTAGGCACCAATAAATGCAAAATATTAAATCTAGTAAATATATAATGCAGGAATGAAACGTAATGTTAAAATGTTACATTATCTTTCTCCAGGGAGGAGATAAAGAAGAATATATAACATGCATTTTGCATGGGTTTGATTCCAAACTGTAGGAACAGAAAAGAAAACATCCAAGTGAGACTTTAAAAAATTTAAAAAAAAAAAAAAAAAAACTTTGTGTAAAAATGATTTTTGTGCCACATTTGAGGCTCTTCTTCCATGCCCAGGGAGGAAATTCACAATGAAATGACCACATTTCCAGCCTGTTCATCCAAAAACACCTGCGGTGTGGCTGTAAGACAAACAGATTGGTACTGATGGACATGAATGAAGATGTGAGACAGTCCCTCTGAACTCCTCTCCACGGCAATACAGCTACACAGCCTGTGCCAGTCACACGTGCTGTTCCACACACTTACCACTGTTAGTTATTGGTGCATGTGTGCGCGCACACACACACACACACACACACACACACACACGGGGTGTACATCTAATATTTCATATATCTGTAAAGCTGTGGAGCTGCTGTAAATGGGCAGCGCTCAAGGGTACATCAGATTCTACTAGTACTAGCCACAGTCAGTGACTCTGCCCCCTTGGGACCTGGGTGAGGCTGGGAACAGCTCTGAGCCACTCAGAAGACTCACCTCAACCAGATGGCAATCAGACAGCTGCATGCACTCCATTCCCCTTTAAGAAGGTGACATGGGTTCTCCTGCATGTGGATTATCTCTCACTGAGACTCTGATTTCCCAGATTGCAAAGCAGGAAGAAACGGGGGACAGCAGCATATTGAACAACAACCACAAACAGCTCTGATCCCCCATGACTTCTTTGGATGTCTGGCCCAAAGATACTCTTCTACAGCCCAGATTCCTTTGAACAGCTTCTCAGAGATAGAGGATATAGTGTCTGGGTGTACGTGTGCCATATTTGCATACAATTTTTAAAAAATCCAAAATTTCCAATGCCTGAGAGAGCATGTGGGTCTGTGAAGGAAAGGAGCAGTTGTCCACGTCCCCCTGCACTCTCTCCAACACACACACACACACACACACACACACACACACACACACACACACACACACACACACAGAGCCTGGCAGTAAAAAAGTTGCAGTGCCCCACCTGGAGATTCCCCTTGATGCCATCAAGCTCCTTGGAGGTCTTGGAAAGCTGCCGCAGGATGCCGGTCCTCTCAGCAAAGACCCCCTTCAGCCGGCGCTCCAGGCTTTCATAGCTCTGTCTGCCACGGAGAGAGAAGCACAGAGGACAATTTAGTCAACAGGGGGTGCTCTGGTGGGCTGAGTACAGAGGGGGAAACAACAGGACGTTGGAGTATGTGCATGTGCAGTGCAGGGGACTGTGAAGCAGATGGACGCTATGTTGGACGATGTCCCAACTGTTCAAACCCTGTGCTGCGACCCCCCCTGCCCCCAACCCTCACACACCGATGAGCAGAAGAACCTAATTGTCCACAGTGCAGCTGACTGGCCATTACGGTGGCACCTTGGCATGACCCACAGTGACCCAATTTGGTCACTGCTCACACAAGGGGAAGGGATCCGACAGAACAGTAACACCTGCGAGAGATGGCACACTACATCAGCTGCCCTCTGTGGACTGCTGCAACAGCAGTTAACACAAAGGGAGATGTGGAGAGAGAGAGAGAGAGCTGAAGCCTTACGCTACCCCACCGGGTGCCCAGGTTTCTCGACCCCCTGGAGTCTGACACCACGGGGTCCTAAACGACAAATCACCTGTCCACATAAGCCCTTTAACACCACTGCCACAGCGGTTTTCCCAGCATCCTTAAACCTAGGTGCACCAACACACACTGCTCCTCCGTGCTCTGCAGCTCAGGCCATCATTGATCGCATGGTGCACGGGTTCAACTCCTGGCCTGATCGTATTTCTATTTGTCAAGTGGCTGCAGCGGCAGAGGAGAATAAACGCCCAAACACACTCTCCCAGCAAACAAACGCCATGAATTATTTATCGCTGCAGCGGCAGCCTTCGCCTGACAGGAAGCAGCACTTGGAGCCGGTCTCCTTTCCCCTCTGTCTGTTTCACTGAGAGAAAAAAGCAAGTTCTGTCCAGTGAATGGGACCCAAGAGGACTGCTACAACCGCTCTGTGGGCCAACAAGCACGCAGCTTCACTAAGCTCTGATCCTTGGTAGTAGTGGACATGGTGGGTCGTACCTGCTGGACAGAGACAGCAGTACAGCCACAGAGCATCATAGAGCCATCATTCGCAGCAGGGGGCACTCGGTCAGGACGTTAACCACGTTGCTCCAGCTGCTCTGTCTGTGATATAAACACAAACTGTGTCACGTTCGTGAAATATGCAGTGGGGCACAATGGATACCAAAATAAATCTTCACATGATACAAACAGCCATCCCACATCACACATCTGCTCTGTCAACAGCCGGACACCTCACTGTTCGGGAACCTCAGGGTCATCAACACACACCTGAATACCGCCTGACCCATCCCCTCAAGGATGGACCCCCAGCTGTTCATTAAGAGAAACGGCATTAAGTTGGCCCTTTATTGAATGGGGAAGGAAGCATAACAAGACGTTTTCCTGCAGTCGCCACATAAACGAGTCATGCTTTTTTTTTTTTTTTTTACACACACCTGGTCATTTCACCCAAAAGGGACACTGCAGGTCATAGGTCATGCTGTAGCAGACACTCATTGAATGGTGGCAGTACAAAGAGTGACACCCTGGGGTCATTCTGGGGTTGCACTGGGGTTGTGCCAGGGTCACACCAGGTACCACGTGTGAGCCTGGGACATGCAGGTTGCTTCCTTTGTGCCCATCATTTGGATGCTCCATCCCTCCTTCCTTTAAAGAGCCACCACCCGGCAGCCCTCCTTCACTTTGTCGCACTCCTCTTTAATTTCCCAGCATACCCTGCTTTTCCTCTGTGTGTTGAAGCCCTTCTCTGCCAGGAGCTCAAACCCCTGGAGCTTTTCTGGCAGCAGCAGTGCCTGTCAGGGGCCGACTCACTCTCCTGTCCCTCCAGTCTGGGTGACCTAAACAGTCTCTCTGTCCCACAGAGATGAAAGGCATCTTGTGGTTCCCAGTGGATTCTAGGAAAATGATCTGGCAGTTTGGGGTTCCACTGTGGGCTCCCTCTACAGCTCAGGATTTGGTGTGGGCAAGCTGCACCGTTTGGTTTAGTGACCGTGGCACCCTGCTGCTCTCTCAGTTCACAGATGTCGAGGATCAATCTCATTGCGGCACAGTGGATGGCCTGAGGAGCTGTGAACTGGAGGACTGCAGTGACCCCAGTTCTGCGTGGTTCTGTCTCCACCACAGGGTTCTGGACTGAGTGTTGCTTAAAGCTGCAGAGGTGCACAAGTGTTCATTCACCTACCTAGGCAAGCACAAAGCAACCCCCCCAGTCATCATCTCCTGTTTATTTAAGGTCAGGCCACACATCCTAAACCTGCCAACAGCTGGACAACAATTTCCACAGTGACAGAGCCCTTGTGGGAACTCTGTTACAACTGAGACAGATAGGACACAGGGGTGTCCACAGATGGGACCACTGGAGAGGAACAGGTCACACCCCAAAAATATGTGGCCTGGGTCTCACAAGGCCCATATATGTGGCCCAATACAAGTAATGGCTGTTTGAACCTGCAAATGCTGCCCAGGATAGCACGGACTCTTAGTTGTCTCATTTAACGGTAACAATTTCCCTAACCATAATCAGGAACGTGAGCACAGAAAATGAAAGACCCCCTCGGGCCACTCATCAAAACAACTATAAACCATAAAAAGCTGAAGCTGCAAACACTTCCTATTAACATGAATTTTAAAGTAGTTTATTGACTAATAGGTTTTTCTTCATTAAAAAACAGCAGAATCCAGACATGAATGGGTAGAAACAGAGGAAGTCACTGTACTGCGACATCCACCAGGTGTCCACAGCAGTTACCTGCACGAGTGCGATGACAGAGAGCAGACAGGACCAGGACACGTGGCTGGACCACAGAGACAACGCTGGACCACACGCCCACATGACTGGACCAGAGACGGAGCTGCTCTCTAGGTTGCTCTGATAAGTACAGTACAGTGGGTCTGGGGTCTAAGTGTGAAGCCTGGGGGAGGAGGGAATGGATAATGTACAGGGAAGCAGGCACAACGCAGACAATTGGGAGGGGCCACGTCTTTCCTGAAAACGTACCACCACGCAGCCCTTCAGGCGTATTGCGACTGACCATGCCACAGGGCAGCCCTCATGGCTTGATCAGTGACCACATGCACCCCTTGGGAGATCAGATGTGACCATAGGGCAAGTGGTTCACCGTGTAACACCACTGCTGCCACCATCGACCATGTTCTTAATGAAGGTGTTCTGCTAAAGCCTCTAAAATGGGTATTAATCAAAGACGTAATCACCAGTTGTCTTACACATGTGCAGCCGACAGAAAGCGCAAAGCAAAAGATTAATGATTGACAATTAGTCCAAAGATGGGAGACGAACGTGTCAAGTTCTCAAGGGGGGCTCTGGGATGCTCTGTGGGGATTCCTTGCTCTTCCCCAGCTCCAGAGCTGCACATCCAGGAGGAGGACAACAGCTGTTCTAAATTAATCTTGTGTGTTTTTAATTAAAGAACAATAATTAGTGTTCCTCTGTATTCCTCTACATTTTCACAGCATTAAAAGGGATTTAGCAGGGCGTTAATCCAAGAACATTCCAGAGTGTTGTAAAAACACGCCAAGGGAGGGCACTGTTCCTACTCCTTGCCTTCAGTGCTCAGGTTGCTTAAAAACACAAGATAAACTGTGACATGCATGTTCTCTGTGGTGCCATGTCTGCTGAGGTTGGGCGTTGAATAACGACACTGACATGTGCTCACTTATTTGTTTTTCTTCCCAGATTTGAAAGGTTGACTGAAATTAGTGAAATCCTCTATATTTATTGAAAGCCCATATTTTACAGTCACAGCTGTGGTCCTCAGAAGTGTTGGCAGGATTGTTGCCTCTTTGGCTGCTGGATTAGTGTGACCATCACCAGCAGAGCAAATCAATACACCAAGAAGTAAGTAGAAAGTAAACAGTGATTTTTACTGTGGTGACGCAATTTCCTCCAGCCGGAGTCTCTACCACTGTCAAATAACACGTTGCCTGTTTAGAATCATCTGCTGCCCTTCCTCAGCTGTGCAGAGATTTCCTGCGGAACTGTTAGCCGCAACTGACTGACCAATTGGACCAAATGCAACACAGCTGATCTCGATGTCTTCAAAGGGTTCAAGAAGACTTATGCTGCCTCTCGTTCAACAAGACGTGATGACCGCTGACACACGTGCCTAACCAGTGTGCCTGGAGGGAATCACTGCGATGCTCATGCTGGAGGAGAAGCAGATTTGTCTGTGGACATAGAACCTTGTTCTTTACACTGACAGCAGCATCGCAAAGGCTGTTGCTACAACCTCCAACTAACTTTATTGATGAGCTGAATGGTGCCTCCCAGTTGTTGAGGTCCATAATGAAAGCAAAAGCCTCTGGAAACAGAGCCCAGGCGTTCACCTGGAAGCAGACACTGTCAGCAGTGTCACGTTCATATTTCCTGGTCCAAATTCCCGACCGACGCGACTAAGTAAACAGTTTGGACCGTACAGCATTCAGTTTGCANCATCAGCTGTCAGCAGTGTCATGTTCATATTTCCTGGTCCAAATTCCCGACCGACGCGACTAAGTAAACAGTTTGGACCGTACAGCATTCAGTTTGCAGAAGTTGTTAATTGTTTAACTGGAACCATGATCCTAAGCAACTTCTCCTCCAATGCACTCCATACACAAGTCCTGAACAAAATAACAGAAATACCACATGAAAAGGAGTTAAACTAATCAGTTACAAACTCAGCTGCAAAGGTGAGTTGTATTAGGTTAATTACCAGATTGTGCATGTCACTATGAAAGGTCTCAAAATTAGTAATTTAATTTATGAGATTTCAAAGCAACATGAAACAACTAACAGAGCTCAAAAGAAGCCAAATAGTCAGTGCCTGAATTGCAGGCACAACAGTCACAAAAACTGCAAAATTATTTAATGTGTCTACATGAGCAGTCTGAAAAATAATGACAGCATAAGTCAAACACACAGACTGCATCGGCAGAGAGGAACAGAGGTCACGAGTTGACGCTCACCAACAGGGACAGGTGATCACTTTGCAGGGTAGTTCCTAAATGCCACCAAACTGCATGCTCAAAAATTACCACAGAACTGAATCAGGATCTCTGTGACCCTCAATTTCTATAAAAACTAGTTTATGGCAGGGGTTGTCATTTTGAAACCACGTGTATCCAAAGCCAGTAAACAAAGACTCATCATCTGGTGTAAGCAGCACAAAACCTGGACCCCTGAGTAATGGATTAAAGCAACATGGACTGAGTTATCTTTTGCCTTGTTTCCTACGTCCAGACCGATTTATGTTTGTAGAAAACCAAAGGATGCCTTCAATGCACAGTGTCTTCTACTAACTGTTGAACATTGTGGGAGATCTGTAACACTTGATGAGCAGGCATGTCATTAGGGCTACTAGGATGTTCTGCATGGTCATAAAACAGTGAAGAAATATAAGGGCCTTTTAACAGACCACATGTGCCCAGTGATGAAAAACTGTACCCTCTTGATGTTGCAATATTCCAGGGTGATGACGCCCCCATACACAGTGCTAAACAAGCTAGAATGAAGTCAAACACGTCCATGGGCTCTCCAGTCACCAAATGTAAACATCACCGAACCTTTATAGTTTTTAGAAAGAGTTCCACCTCCTTCACCCCTCAAAGAACTGGAGGTTTTTCTTCTGTAAGAATGGTGCCGCATCGCAGCACACAGTTCAGACCTTTTATGACAGCATTGCGAGAAGCACTGAAGCTTTTCTGGAGGCAGACATTGATGAGTATTTGCGTATGTGAGTGTAACTGAAAGCAAACTGTCTCACAATACAGGAAATGAACAGTGACGTGAGACACAATGCTTCACACTCACACCTAAACACACACTTTGTGGAAGGCACCAGTACAACTCACTGAGCTCCTACTTCCAAAAATGCTGGGAGATATCAAAATACAGTTAAATCACACACACACACACACACACACACACACACACACACACACACACAGTAAGAGCGTAACCTTTTCAGCAGGATCCAATTACCATGTAAATAGGCCACTGAAACCCCAAATTGCACGGTCACATGAGGAACAGAAACTACAATAATTACAGTAAGAGCAATGAGTGATGTCAGTTTCCTAGTTGCCTATTAATAATGAAAGAGCACAAATAAAGACAGGAATTGACAACAGGAATGCAGAGTGTATGGCTCCAGTGCATAGTGCCCTCTCTCAGGTCTTACTGTGATTCATGCAGTCACAGCCCCACATCTCCACAAGACAACCCCTGCAGGTATCCCCTCCAGGAGACCAGTACATCCTGCCACAGTCACCGTGTTACTTGCTAACCATCAGACTGACACACCTTTTACCACGGTGCAGGGAATCACACTTCAAGGCTCTTGACACAGGCATCTCATAAGAGGAGCAATCCTGAGTGCACCTGAGAGATGTAGGGAGTGGGGCTCCCAGCTGCTTCACGTTTACAGCACCTCTGTAGCGCAGTTCACCATTGTATGGGCCGTGTTTACCGCAGTTTAGCCCTGCAGGAGCTTGAAAAGCTTTAACCGCCATGTTCTGGACTTTAAACCGCCTGATAAACGGAACACTACTGTGCTGAACATCAGCTGCAGCTGTAAAGTTATTGGTGATACTGAGTGCTACCTCAGCTGTGTACTCATGCAGCACTTTGGCAGCTTCTAACACCAATTATTTAAAAAAGACGGTAGATAGTTGCCATATCAACAATCACAAATAGTCATGCCAGACGGCTCTTTGCCAAAATAAAGATTTCATTTGTTGATATGACTGCCTTTGTCAAGAAAATGTGCAAATAAGACTTTATGCAAATGTTAAATTAGGATAAAAGCCTACATAGAAAACAAGTATTTACATTTTACACGTATTAAATATGAAAAGGCAGTAAGCCTCTTTTAATATAAACGTTACTGATATTATTACAGAAATCAGTTACACCACCACGTTGCTTTCATTCATTTCTGTTCTTTCCACCATAAAGTGGTGTGTGAACCATGGGTGCTAAGGGGCACTCCAAGGTCAACATCAGACATTGTCCTGTTCAGCATTTCTCTATCTCACACACGCGCGCGCACACGCACACACACACCTCTGGAGGCCACATTTTGAAGCAATATGCTGAATGAAGCAATAAGCATCTAGTAGCTGAGCAATGTCCACATTTCATGTGTACACGTGAGAAATGGGACTCTACTGAGAGCCATGGAGGGCTGCAGAAAAAGCAGACCCAGCACACACAAGTCCTAGCAGACGTGAGCTGGACCAACATCTGCTCATATGCCAAGGTTACTAAGGTCCAGCCAGTGCAGCACTGGCACATGAAAGGGGAGTGAATCTCAATACAGCCCCATAAGCATCTGTGCCCCTCAACTGGGTGTTCCTGACTCAGGTCCACAGTCTCCTCCTTATCATGGGAAAACTGTATTTTTTTAAATACACATAATATTCTTCATATGTGGGCTAGCAAACAAGTCTAGAAATAACACTAGATTTGTCAGTCATTTACACAAACACACAAATAAAAAAAGTGAAATAGAGGTGAGGATCCTGCACCCTCTGCATGTGAAATAGCCCCATGATATGCTCTCAGTCTATATATGTGTGAGTGTGTGTAATCAACAGTATGAGAGAGGTGTGAGTGTTTGCAATAAGTTCAGTAAAGGTTGTTTTGAGAGCTGCCTGACTTAGCGCTTTTTATTATTTTGTTGTGAGGGACCGGTCTCACCGAATTTGCTGCTGACACTGCCACCCGTTCTTGTCCGCAGTCACTGTCTCTGAAGCTTTGTTTCAAGTTTTGTTCCGCGACTCTCGTCCGCAATCTTGTGACCTCATCATCATTTATCTAGTGCACCTATACTACCTATACTATTATTACACTACTACATAGTCATCCCTCAATTTACACATCTAATTACTTCCTGAAAAGGCCACGTAAATCAAAAATGCGTGAATGAAGACAGCTTTTTCCATTATTTCTTATAGGAAAAATAAGAATGCTCCCCAACCCCTGAATCAACTTTGACAAATATCACTAAAACACTGTAAAACACCTGGTAGGCTGCACACAGGAGATTATAGCACAGCATACACAAATACACATGCGTACACATACTCACGCACATACACGGTTTGTTGTATCCAGCGTGAACTGAGTAATGGTATTTAAAAAAAAAAAAAATCAAATTTCATTCCAGCAAAAAAAGCATAAATCGAGGGATGCCTGTATTATCAGTGAAAGGATGTGTCTCTTTTTCAATGTAAATATTATTTCTCTACGTTTTGATGGGTTTTGTAGTTACTTGAGGAAATACAAGTATAACATTTTTTCCTGTTGAAATTAACGGTAATTACATGTCAGACTTGTGAGATTTCACCTTAGGAGCAGATTCCAGAAACAAGTATTGCACTCATAAGTTGTACTCACGACACTCATACTCATAAGTGGGGGGATACCTGTACGTGATTTATGGAACTGGCAGGGAGATCGCAGAACTGAAACGTACTGAAACACAATCCTCCACTGTACTCCATATTCATATTGATGCTCTTCACAAAAATGTATGCTTCCAGGTGAGTGCTACCAAACTCCACCCCTCCCACACACACACACACACACACACACACCATTGTTTGTAGTGAACAGTCCATCTGTCTTTTGTGTGAGACATGCTGTGTGCTTTGAAATACATTTGAGGTATAAGTGCAATACATTCATAAAAGTCAAATACACAGCACGTGGTGAATCTTTCTTTAAAAAAAAAAAAAAAAACACTTTTAGTCAGAGCACTATGGCACTGATAACAGGAAGTGTATAGTGGCATAAATGAAACATTGAGCAAGAGGAGCACTTCCAGCTGGACCGAAGGTTTAGCACTGAATACTGACGATTGGAAAAGTTGGAGGACAAAGCAGATGACCAGACACCAGATGGATGGACTACCACAGTGATAATGGGCACTCCCTTTCAACAATGAGGACAAGAGTGGAGCACAGAACTTTCTGAAGACAAGTTTCTGAAGAAAAGAAAACGACAGTAAAGCTCGGCAACAACAATGACAATAACAACTGTGTGCAAGCTGAAGAACCAAGCAGGCTGTGGAGGTCTTCCACCCCCCACCCCCATTTGCCCAGGCTGATCGACAGCTGTGGGATCTCGCAGGCCCCCCTCAATGGAGTCTGTCACCGCAAGGCCCAAGAGGCCCCCCTTCCTGACCACTGCTCCTCTCCCCCCCACTGCCATGCAGACAGAATCTGCCAAGAGTGACACTGCCTTCAAATGAAGATAAATGACACCAGGGCTGCTATGGGTTCAGCTGCAGCAGTGCCACAGGTGATCAAAGCACTGTTTTTGCATGGTAATCCTGTGGAGATCTGTTCCTCTGACCTCCAGGAGACATGTACTTTGGAGACAGATGTCCAGGCAGTTAACACTGAGGGACTCAGTGCTACCTTCCCTCCACGGAGAGCCAGTAGCATCTCAAGCACCAACTATCTCTCTGCTTCCTGGTTCATGGTGCAATGGGTTTGATCTCAGAACAAGGGTTCTGGAAGCTTCACACATCAGTGGTGAGATGGATGGGGAGCAACAGAGGCCAACACTGCAGGAGAAGCTGTTTCTCCTCAGCAGAGATTTGCACTTGGGGCACAGACTTTTGTCCCAGGAGGCTAAAGGCTTAAACACCACACTGGACACAAGAAAATGTGCTGAAAACGTGGCTGGTTTTGAGGACTGACTAGAAGACCAAAGGGAAAACCCATAGAGCTCACTAGTTACCCTGGGAAAATGGAGCCAGCTTGTGTGGAGGAACAGGCATGGTTTCCAAGCCTTGAATGTGCCATTCCTCCACAGAGACATGTGGAGGACATTTCCTTTCGCTGCTCTAACCAGAGGAGACCTGTGCCTGCAGGAGGGAGGCCCTGTTCCACAGTGTGGAAGAGACAGACTCCCCAGCAGGGTCCCAGCACCTGGTGTTTAAATTTTATCCAACGAGCCAATAAAACACAGATTGCAATTTCTCCCTGGGGGGAGGGGAGGCACAGAGCAGCCAGTCTGTATTTGTGCACTGCTTGGATAAGTGAGGAAAACGGACAGGTCCCCTACGGTATTAGCACAGTAACTGCAGGAAGACAGTACCCAGATGGAGTGTAATCCATAAGTGTCTCGGGGGGCAGCTGGATCACAGAGACAACAAACAGGCACAGGGCTCCGCACAATGTGAGCTGCAGGGGCAACTGGGGACAGACCATCAAACCAACTAAACATCACAGGCCCAGCAACCCCTTCACCGGACGTGGCAGACGCCTGCCTTCTGAATGGAGCAGCTGTAACGGCACCAATCACATATCACAACGAACGGAGCACTCAGGTCCGCGCAATTGCACACCTAGATCTACAGCCACAGTGAATAAGGCCGTCTCACCTGCTGCCTTTGCCCTTGGGTTGAAGACCTCAGTGACTGCACCTTCTACTGGCCTTTGTGTCAGTGTTCACACGTGGCCTGCAGACAGGGGCCCTGATCTGAGTCACAGTGTCTCAGAGGGGAAACACAGAGAACTGTCATTTCCTCCAGGCAGGAGCTGACCAGGGCATGTTTCAAAGACATCTATCATGGCACCACACACACACACACACACACACACTTCTGCTGCCACAGTCCACTATAGTGTCTCAATAAAAGAAATCCTTTAGCATGTTTTTGCTAATCGGTAATAGACCGTTTAATTATGTGGTCACAGCCTCTAATTAATAAGTACATGTTCACTGTTAACTGCAGTACTGTGGGAGCAGTTCACTGTGTTTTACTTCATTTTATAATGTTCATTTAAGGCCCAAGCAGAGCACAGACTGTGCTGGGCAGGATGTTGCCACTGTGTCACCTGCAAGAGTAGGACAACCCACCCTCTATGTACTACACTTTTACCACAGTTTACCACAGCTGAACACAAACTCAGATGGCTTACAGTAGCAAAGTGGAAAAGAAGAGCATACTCTGCAGATAAGGTTTCCTCTGAGGCCAGAGAACTGGCACTGGGTATGAAGGGGCAGCCTTACCTCCTAGCTGGCAGAGTGCCTCGAACCAGCAGCCTGGGGGACACCACACACCAGCTTCACTAAACTGTCTGGCAAAGGTGACAAGCAGCACATGCAATGTTTGTGTTTCACAAATCTACACATACAATTTATTGATTTATGCTCCAAGGCAACACAGAGGGCAAAACACTAGCTAAGGGCAACAGGATTGAACCTGCAACACAAGGAGAGGCAGACATGCACTTGAGGACAGGTCATCATGAGGTCCCAACCTGCCCACAGTAGTTTTCAGCCTCCAGAAATTGGCAGTGTTGCATTGGACTCATTACACTTCAGTTAGATTGTTTACATGGTACCATCAGTGCTTTGAAGGACAGGGGTGGTGGAAGATGCTGTGCAAGGGGCCTGTTGGATCCCTGCTGTGGACTCACGAGGTCAACTGTAGGTTGTGTATAAAGCACCATCCCCTGTCCAGCTGTTGGATGTGATTTCACTTCCTGTTGAAGGACTGGTTTTGATTATGGGACGAGATGCTGAAAGAGAAACCATGAACCCTTCAAGTAGCTGCCCTGGGACGGGTATCCTTACTGACCACGGTACACTTGCAGCACATCTGCTGCTGATTCCTCTTCCCACAGCTGCTTCCTGTTTCAGAGTATACAGTGCTCTGACTGTCAGAGCCCCCGACTCTCAAACTGAGCGCATGATGGGAACAATTTCTGTTTGCCACAGATAACTTCTCCCTGGGCCACCTGCCACTCTCCTGACACATCCCCATCCTTCTGTCGCCCGCAGCAATGTTTTGCCGGCCTTCCCGGGCCCTGAGGGATGTCCCTCCATCACAACATGGGCCCTGGCAGCTTAAGTGACATCTGCCGGACGTGATTAAATATGGGCAGGGACATAAAAAATACAAATATGTGAGACACCAGCTTTCCTGCTGACCTGCAGGCACTACTATTCAGAGCAAATTCTGGGTACCCAAGGCAGTGTTTTGGTAGCAGATCTTCCACTATATAAGGCAGGGTGTGTTGCCCTACCAAAAATGGCCCGAACAGCATTTTGCCACACTTCCTCAGAGAATGACTGCACCATATATTTGTGTGTTGTTTTCAATGTCTGTGTCTTAAATTCCTAGGATCTCACAGGCCACACAGCGCCAATGTCCTGCCCCCAGAGATAATCGACGTAATTTCGGTCTTAAACCAGTAACCTTATTGTAAAATGACAGCTCTAATCACTATGCCACCTATCTGTTTACTCAGTGACCTTGGAAAGAATAAGACAGCAGTAATAAGGGTTGTCCAATACCCTCCTCCTATGCAGAGAAGAGACCCAAGGACCCAACAGCAGTGACTTTTCTTTGCAGTAAATGCTGCGCTCTGGGTTGGGACTGCAGTGTCACTTTCACAGCATGGGGTAAAAATTGATTGGCGGGCTACAATTTAAATAGACAGAAGCTGACATGAGATGAGGACCCCACCAGAAAGAAGCAACAGCCCCAGCTGAGACCAAAGGGAGTGTGACGTGCTGCTGACATCACTTCCTGTTTGTCAAACTCAGCAGAATCGTTGTGGCTATTGAGGTGGCGGATAGTGTGTTTTTGCCCTTCAGATTACAGCTGGTTTGCTCAGACATCATCTACAGGTCCGAAGCCCACCTCGTCTATGGCACCTAAATATTTAACACAACCTTTAGAGTCAGGAAGGAACCAATCTCTTTAAATAAAGGTAGACGCTCCGGAGAGAGAGAGAGAGAGAGAGAGAGAGAGAGAGAGAGAGAGAGAAAGAGAGAGCACGCGTGCAAGAAAGGGAGCCATGCCACATTCGTCTGCTAAGTGCATTGCTGACCCAAGTTGAGTGTCTGGCATTACGTGTCTGGCCCCCTCCTTATAAGGCAGTCACCCCTCATCCTCCTGTCCCAGGAGGGATTGGTTTGTCAACCTCTGTCTAAAGCAAAGAGCAACAAAAATGGCTCAGAGGTCCGTACTAATGTCTGTGCTGCTCCTGACAGCGCCCCGGTCAGCATGTGGAGGCAGGGGGGCCGGAGGGCACCTGCCTACTTCTCATTCCACTCACAGAGAACCTAGTCCCGCCAGGCGCTGTCCTCCCTGCCGTCCTCAACAGCCTCTCCGAAAAGCCTCCCTCCAGCTCATCTTTGCATGTTCACACATTTTTATAATTAACTTCACTTTTCTCTTTCTTCACTTTGAAAACGACATCTGGGAGCTGCTCCGTAGCTACAACCTTTCCGCCAGCTCAATATGAAGAACAAACCCAAAATGACCATAACAATACAATTACCCTCCCTCCCATCCTGGTGACCTCACATGACCCAATATCTACCTGGGGTCCTGTGGGATCCCCCAGGTGTGTCTCTTCTGCAGACTGAGCTCCGTTCCAGTTTCCTAAAGCAAAACACACCTGCATGTGCATCCACCCCCCCACAGAATGACACATCTGTCAGCCATCAGGGCAAAATAATTCAGTCCTGCTAAAGTGAGCAAAGGGACAATTAAAGCCCTAAAGGATGGAGTACTACGGTGTGAGGTTAAAAAGCCCCCAGCACACAATGCTGCTAAACACACACACAACACACCCACGTCCTTTAGTTAAAGAGCCACGTTTACAACCCACACAGCACAGAAGCACCTGACCCTGTAACCAGGAGGTTGCTAGTTCAAGTCTCAGGAGACACTGTGTTTTTTTGCTTTTTTAACAGTGTTTTTCTGAGTGTCCAATCAGCTGAAGAGAAAAGCATGGCAATGCTGCTGCCTTTGTGCTTCTGCAGGGTGTCCGCCTGCCCGCGATGCAGCCACTGAATACCAAGGCAAGCTTAATTGGCATCAATTCCTGGAAACGCTTTTATTGACCTTCACTGGCTGGAGGAGGAGCAGCGGACTACGTGACGTCGGCCACAGAGCAGAGGTGACCTCCTATGGGGAACTATCAGGGAATTTATTTTGACAACTTTCTGAAGCACAGCAATTAGTGCCTAGTGTTAAAACATGTGGCTTTGGAGCTAGAAGATTCTCCATGAAAGGGCAGTGCAGCCCCACACCCTGCACTCAGCCCCGCACTACTTCACTATACACCATTGACTGGAGACCTCTTGTAAACTAAAATTGTAGAAATGTCAGAGCAGTACCCATAGGGATTGAAAGTCTTTGACCTTGAGGTGATGTTTGGGGGTGCAGATACACAGTCCTGCTGACTCCAGGTCCACACAGTCAGATAAAGCTGAGGAGGCTGGCAACATAATGCAGATGGTGCTGTGGCAACGCCATATCCAGGCCAGTGGTGCGACTCCAGACGGGACATCCATCTGCTCCCAGGACGCGCCACGGAGGGAGGGGGGGTTTATTCTGCACCCCTCACTGAGCAGAGGCCCTGCCAGGCTCTCCACACCTCCTGGCCAGCGGTCACTCCAGCCCTGAGATAAAGACATTTCCATGCCCTGATAACAGAGTGGTTTGCCCAGAGCTGTCGCCCTGATGAGACATGTGCTCTAGGGGGCGTGGCAGAGTAGGGGGCAGCAGATGGTGACAGATGAGTTGTTGTGTGTGCCTCTGCATGCAGCTCCAGCTCACATTGCTCCTTTAAACAGAGACTCCACAACCCAAACAGCTATTCTGACTGGTACCTGTGTGTGTGAAAAAAGGCTCTGTGGAGGTGGGTCTAGCACAAACAGGCTACTGCAGGCAGCAGTAGGAACATGGCTGACCTTCAGAATGAAGACCAATAGTCCTCAGGAAGAGAGAGTCTTAGAATGGGAAGCAGACTGGAGGTCAACAAAGAGGGCAGGGAGCCTCTGGCCCACCATAAACCCACCCAAGATCCCAACAACAGCAGCTGCTTTGTATCCCTCCTGGACTTAGGTGAGCGATCAACCAGAACTTCGAGGACAAGCATCAGCAATTGTTCACTCCAGGATTGGTCAATAAGCCCAAGCAAGAAAGAGTGTGAACAGCTCATACATCTCATTCCCTCTTGAACCTTATCACAATGGAGACAGTACAAGATAAACATACGCAGGCTGGGTCTCTAGATTGTGCCACCCGTTTAATGGGGGTTACACTTATTCACAGGGCCATTTCCTCCATCAGATTAACCTTGCTCCAGGTTAGTCAAACTAATTAAGGGCATTTTTCAATTAGAGATCCCCCTGACTGGGCTCACTGGCAGCAGGTGATGGAACAAGGCATAGCCGCCAGTGGCAGGACAGCGCCAAGATGGGGGACTAATGAGACTGACAATGGCAACAAGGATCATCCACCACCACGTGCTGGCAGATGTGCCACAAACATGGCAGCAAGAGCACAGAGTCAAAGCAGTCAGTCAGCAAAGCTCAATGAAAGCCAAACAGCTATTCATCCGCCTTCTTTGCTGCTGGGGCCCGGCTTGTGCAGGGACATTTGTCGAAGGTGTGTGTGTGTTATCCGTCCTGCACACGTTGAATGGGTCATAGGGGCTACAGTACAGCACAGGGGTTCCCACTTTGCACCAGCCTGGGCACTATACACAGGGAGATGCAACTGCTGCTAGCACTGCACAGAGACAGAAGGAACAACCGATATCTGCCCTGTCCTGGGCCGGAGTCCAGGGGTTGCTGGAGACTGGAGCCATGGAGTGCCGCTACCAGACCGGATCACAGTAAGCAGGATAGGCTTTTGGCCTCCCCAACTGCCTTGGATACAAAACAGTAGCAGCAGAGACCCAGCCCTCGTGACCCATGCTGGCTGTTTGTCTAAAGACATACCTCAAGCCTCATATGGAGGTTGAGAGCCGTTTCTGAGGAAGACCTGCCACACCACCTGCTGCCCACAAACACAAAGCAAACACAAAATGAGTAAAACAAAACCATCCTTCCCTATCCCACGAAAAGAATGTGTGAGGAGAGGGACACATGGGCTGCGCTGGCTTCCCCTACTCCCTCCTCGAGAACCCTCACAGAACATGGACAGGAGCGGACAGGGAGCACATCTAGATAGGCGCATGGCAGGCTGGCAGCTGCCAGGGAGTGCACCGCACACAGCAGGGGCTTCTGGGAAAAAGGCCGCTCCCCCACAAGCTGCCACACCACCATTATTAGCTAAATAACTCGTCTCTCAAGCTTCTCCCCCTCAGGGGTGAGTGAGAAACTCATTACGGAGATGAAGCCCACGGCAGAGCCCCCCCTTCCAAGGAGGAGCCACTGCAGCTCTCAGTACCTGCAGGCTGCTGCTTCACTCCACCGTGTTCCACCCTGCAATGTAAACGCTGGCACACACAATTAATAAAAGTGTTACATAAAATTAAGTTCTGTTAGTCAGTGAGACAAACAAGCAGCATGTAGAGCATTACAACCACTAGAGCCATGTTCCAGCCTCACATGTGCAGAGAAAGCAGAGAAGGCTGACAGTTAATCCCAGCAGAGAAGGACTGTGGGTAACAGTTCCATATGGAGCAGCATCCTATCTGTGGAGTATTTCTTTATTTTACATCATGGAAAACTACGTAGGGGAGTCAGGACTGAACATTTCCAACTACGAGTCCTGCTATGAGGACCTCTTCTTCAGCCATAAAGCTACAGCACAATGCAGTAACAATTCCAGCTTCATATTTTATTACTATTGTGCAACTTGATGAGGCCAGAGCCCTACGAGCCTTCTGCTGATCTTCAAAGGGGGGCCTGGGTGGGGTGCCATGAAGCTGACAGCAAAGCTTAGCAGGTATCCACACTGGTCTGCAGTAGTACAGATCAGCTGGACTTCACCAGCTAGCTGTCACCCAAATGCAACCTTGCACCCTTGGAGCAAACAGAGCAGAGTCTGCAGGAAGGCTCAGGCCATGAAAACCACGTACCTTAACAGCAGATTTGCTCTTGTCCTCTTAAATGCTGAGCTTTGGAAAAACACTGTCATTCCATCAGCACTTTATGGTATTACGTGGTTTTCTTCAATAGACGCTGCTTCGAAGGGTGCACACAAGCTCACGCCATGTCCCACAGCCCAAGGGAGCCAGTGGACCCTTTGTGTCTGTCCACAGCTGCACTCAGATCATTCAGACAGAACAGATACAAACGTTAGGGCAGTCACTGACAGCACAATAAATGCAGCAAAGACTGTGGAAATACCTCTGAAAGGTCTGAAACAAGCAGAAGTTCAAATGCAAGCAAGGGGGTCCAACAAGAAGGAGAGTATGACTCTAAGTATGTGAATACACAGACAAACACACCTGGCCAGACCTCGACCCCCCAGGCGGAGTGCTGCAATCCGCTGGGCCACACAGATGGCAGTAGGCTGTGCTGGGCTGGTGAAGCAGAAACATATGGTGTCTGATCACAAAGCCGACAGGTGACGCTGTAGCCTTTGGATGTGGCAAATGAGCAGAAACAGGAGGAGCCAAAAACAGGTCAGTCACAGCTATGATTATGACATGGCCAGAAGAGGAGCTGAAGAGAGTCCTGCTGTGTGAAGGAGTGACCAGGGTGAACGTACTGTACAACACACAAACATGGACCGCAAGTGTCGGCCAGCAGCTTAATGTTGTTTCAGTCCAGTTTTATGAATGAGAGAGGCCACGCATGGAAGTCAATCTCAGAATTTTCCATACTCCCGCGCCAAAAAACCTGTCAGAATCGCCTTAAGAGGGCATGATGGGTGCGTGGCAAGCAGTGACTGGCACTTGTGGCACACCTCACTCTGGCAGGGTCACATCTCAGAGTGACGCGTGAGCATGTGGGAGACAGTGAAAAACAGGAAGCCATACTAGAAAGACAAGCATGCCACACTGATGTGCCAGGGCCACGTGTGTGACACCGTCAGACCTGCTGGATTCCAGCACCCACTAGCGGAACAGACTCCAAGTGTCAACCTCAATCAGGTCAGGTCCAGCCGAGACGGGGGCCCTGGAGCATAGCCGCAGCTGGGGGAGGGGTGACTGCAATATAACAACACAATGCAATGCAGTAGGTCCAGCACATCCCCATCACAGGTAGTGGCCGAGGAACACCATCCTTCTGGTGTTTATAGGGTGGGGCCCAAGCACAGCCTACATGAACACTGTTGCTGTCTCCACCGTTCCAACAAGGTAAAGCACCATCATCACACACTGCATAAGATGAACTAGGAGTGAAGAAACACTCAAAGCACCAAGCCTTTGCTGTTCCCAATGTGAGACAGTTGTTAACCAGCTTCATCAATTTCAGCATGTGAAACTTTCACGATGAAAGGGAAAGCGTGTGGGTTTGTGGAGAATCGGCAGCTGGCTTCACTCTGCCAGATGCCGTGAAAGATAATGTGTGAAAAACAGTCAAGTCTCATCTGCCTCACTCATTATTCACTCACTTGGACCCCAACCCACCTCATCTGCCTTCCCTCTCCAGTGCTACAAGCTCTTTCAGTCTCCAGAGAGGAACATGGCAATATGTGGCACAGAGACTATACAGGGACAGACCAGCACCATATGGCACAGTGACACAAGGGGACAGACCAGTGCCATGTCTCACAGTGATGGCAAAGGGACAGACCAACACCATGTGCCACAGAGACTGCAGTGAGGGAAACTCAGCATGGCCAAGCGTTCCTCCAGAGAGCAGTTTTGGGGACCCCTGCATATGAATGGAACTCCAAGCTCAGCGAAACAAAGACTGGGAGGCCACTTCAAGGTGGGCCTTAGACAGCAGCGAAACTTTCCAGAACATGCCGTGACATGATGCCAGCAGACAGCTGTCCACATAAATACAAACACACATACACACCCTCCCTCTGTCTTGGTCAATATTATCAATGGCTCTCCATCACATCAATTACAGCAGCACCGTACAGAGATGAGACCTGTAGACTGGATCACCCCCTAATTGGTGTAACAAGATTTCCCCCATGCTTGGGGGACATGCCCAGTACTCAGCTATGGATCTTTAAACTGTTGTCCGTCTTACACATAGCAAGTCACTCATCACACCCTATTCAGCCTATTGTGTGCAGTAAGCCCCTCACACTCATCCATAGCAAATTGCCTGTGACCGCCGTGCCGACACAATGTAGCCTGTACCTTCAGTCAATAAAGTCTTGTGCAGGAAGTTTACAAAGGGCTCACTCAGCAGGGCAGACCTGGAGGGAGCACCTGTGCATGCTGGGAAATGTGCCATTTCAGCAGATTCAGAGTTCCAGCTCCCAGCATGCACACGCTCTGCATGCTGGGTCTCCAGTGTGGTGGACAACTGGCTGGACGGATGTTTCTCTCCTCCCCAAGTGGAGATCCATATGTGACAGCTTTGTTTGTGAGGCCAAGGCCAACTGCAGGGACCAGACTGAGTATTTGGGCAGTGCCAAACCCGACAACAGATGACCAAGAAAACCACGCATGTGTCCATGTCTCACTGCACAAAACCACCAGCTAACAGACGTACTGATCCACTGCAGGTCACAGATGTAGGACCATAATGCCTGGACTCAAGACTGTGATCACAAAAAGATGAAATCTAAATGTTTTGGTGGGACGTGTTAGTACAGGGGGTTTCACTGCAGTCAACTCATTTGGAAACAAGTTAGAGGGATTGTCCCCTGGATAGAGAATACTTTTACACCGTCCCACCAGGGAAAATGAGCACATCTGAAACACAATGAGCAAATGACTCAGCCTCTGGCTGAACATTATGTACCATGAGCCTCTGAAACAGCCAATTTGATGAACATTATAAAATAACTATATAAATGTGCTTTGACACAAAACAATGCAAACAGAATTACCTGGCATATCCCATAAATATACTAATAATTTTTTATACATTTATTTGGCAAAAAAAAGCACAAATGTCCACTAAAAATTGCCATTCTGACAGTTCTTTGTGCAAAAACAAAAATATGATTTAATGGGGCAGCAGGCTTTGCAAATCCCATCTCCCGCAGCAGGACCCTTGATCAAGATACTTACAATGAAAATGGGTAAATGGTGCTTAGTAGCTTAACAATGCAAGTTGACTTCCAGAAAAACATCAGAAAAACCTTTTTTTTTTTTAAAAAGATGAACGTTTGTTCTACGCTCCAGCATTGTTTTTTTGACCTTCTCTGCATGCAGTCAGCCTATAGCTCTGAGAGGGTGGGGAGAGCCAAAAGCAGCGGCACTTTGTTAAAATTCATGTTTCTTATGCCATTCAAAATAGGATGTCTCCACATAACCCTCACTCGTCTTCCACTTTCCTGCAGTTATTCAGAAAAAAAGCAGCTTCTCGTCAGTTTCTGTCAGTCTTTCTCATTCATGCGGCAACAGTAGTTTACAGTTTATCTGTTCAGTTTTATCTGAGAATTTATTTAAAAATCTGTCAAATTAGGTTTTTTTGCTAGGCTGTAGGATACATTATTGTCTCCCTTTGGTCCATGACTGCAGCTCCTTACATACAGAGCACTTAACGTCTGGTACTGAAATGAAAAAGTAGATCCAAATTTCCCCAAAAGTCTCTCAATCTGGTTGCCCATGGCAACAAAGAAGAGCCAGGACAGCGCATTTGAACTGAAGGCTGGAAATGTGAGAGTAGCTGCTCACTTGTGGGGGAAGCACCCATTAACTTCCACAGAAAAAGTCAATACTTCCCTTCAAGCTTAATTTCATGAATATGCGTAATCTCCTGTCTGCTAAAATAAAACTCACTCAAGGCTTTGCTCAGAAAAGGGTCATCATTAGACTTGACAATTTACCAAATTCAACTCAACACATGATCACTACAGACACAGCTTTGCAAGAGCCAGTGTGTTACTAGTTAGTTCTATGTATTCAAAGATTCATATTTAGAGAACAGCACTGTCAAATGTTCTTCTGCTCAACGTGGCAGTTGCCCTCAAATATTATTCCAAATCACAAACATTTATATGCAGTTTTTAAAAATGTGCATAAGAAGAATCAATAACTGATTTAATGCACAAATAACTTAATTCTGGTTATACATCTCCATGGTCTCTAAAAAATTCCTGTCCTAAAAGAAGTAGGTATAATAAGCAGAACTTTGGGTGGAGCATTGGGTGGATAACCAATTGCAGCAAAAATGGGGTGGAGCATTCAGGGGACAGCCAAACCCAGCACAACTCAGGGTGATTCATCTCATGGACAAACAATTATGGAAGAACTTGGGGAGTAGTGTCTCAGGGACAACCAATCACAGCACAACTACGGGGAAGAGTGTCAGCATGTCAAAGCAGCATACAATGTTAACCTATTAAGAGGTTTACTGTGTTTTTATACATTTAAGCTATTTTTACCATATCGAGTAAGTAGCTAGGAGATGAGATGTCCTCCCAGGCCAAGGCAACAGATCTAACCACCACACCATCTACTGCCCACTAATAATCACTGCAGCTGATCAAGAGTTAATGTCACCATTCACAGGGTAAACAAGATGGCAGACAGACCCAGGTAAGTACTACTGCAAAGCAATGGTTTTATGTGAGGTGTTATGAGGACCTCAGCAGGGAATGAACAGGTGGAGACTCGAAACGGGAGGGGCTCCACTCATTTGGCAAAAAAGATAAAAACCTGTGAGCTGAAGCAGTAAAAGCAGTGAGCAAGTTCATGAGCACTGCCAAAGAAAGAGTAGAAGGCAATTTGCAAGAGTTTCACCATGCTCTGTTCACCCTCCACTGAGCACACAGTTCTGGTCA
Source organism: Arapaima gigas (assembly GCA_900497675.1). NCBI lineage: Eukaryota > Metazoa > Chordata > Actinopteri > Osteoglossiformes > Osteoglossidae > Arapaima > Arapaima gigas. The sequence goes on from UFQX01000153.1 coordinate 191,828, forward strand.
CAATACAACAGCAAGGACACGGGTGCTACCAGCTCGGAGAAGGACACATCACCAAGATGGACATAGAGGTCACCCAAGAGCTTACTGACAACTGGGTCTCGGCAGCCCCAGGAGATTTAAGAGCAGACTTTAGTGAAACATACAAATTCCTAAAGAGCAGAGCCAACATGGACCACAGTGGATGCTAGAGAAGGGACAAATGACTGACAAAATTTCAGAGCAACATCAGAACACCGTCCATCACAAAACAAGCCTATAAAACGTGTTTACTGAGCTGCCAAGATGTGCAGCTGAGGCCAGATTTCTCAGATGCTTCAAAAGTGAGTTTTATGTGGTCATATCCTCACCTCCTGGGACACAGCGACGGGTCGAGCTGAGGCGGACCAAACAGCTTGTTTATGTCAGACATTGTCGCGCTCATCTTCAGATCTCTGGCGTGCTGCCCTTTGTCCTGGCTCAGGACACAGCACTGCCAGAGGACAGAGCACGGGTCCCACGTCTTTGCACTCTCACAGCTTCACATCGGCACTGGTGCATGGGAACAGACTGCAAAAACAATCATACCGAGTTTATGCAAGTGAGCCTTTCCAAATGACTGCGTTTCAAGGGAGTAAATAAATCACGCCACATTTAATGTCTTCAGCCGTGAGTACTTTATTGTTTCTCTGTCTGGTTTTGATTCTAGGGCCATGTTTGGAGGTGGAAATTGCAGCTGGAATCACAGTCAACCATAATCTATGAAAAATAAGATTCATTAAGGCTTGTCCTCAACGGGCAGTAGAGGACAGTGGGAGGCTGTGGGACTTGTGACCCCGGTTTGCTCTGGCACAGGGGTCAACAGGGCAGTGGATTACATCCTAACAAAGGCTGTTCGAGTTAGATGTCCAATGCTCATAACTCACTGACTCTCTCCATATCGATAAGCACATATTGATAAGCACTTATCTAAAGAGCAGCGTTAAAGAGAGTGTCCAATACACACAAAACATGCATTTTTGGACCATGAAAGAAAGCCAGACAAATACAGGGCAAACATACAAACTCCACACAGACTGAGCTGGATTTCAACATACAGCTGAACACCTCAGACACAGAGACACCAGTGACCTGCTGCACTATTGTGCTGCCCTTCAACACTAATTCCGGTGCACAAATCCAGCTTCCTAACTGTGGATTGTTTTGTATTAATCACATTTTAAAGCTATGAATACGTACTCTGAAATTCCTACATCTTATTTTGCAAGAGTACATTTATCACAAAGCAAATCGCTGCCAGAACCTCACACCATCAGAAGACAAGTATGGATGACAAATGCTTTGAGAGAATGAGGCTTCCAGCAACAGCGAAACCCAATGCTGACCCCTCTTACTGTTCCCATCTCACTTTCATGCAGCACTGTTTTGTGTGGGAACAACACTGTGCCTTTACTCAGCAAGACAAATTTTAAACTGGAGAACAGGATCATAACTGTTTGATGGAGACAATGTGAGGATTTACCTTCAGGGGCCCAGAGTAACCCATCCACAGTGCTCTACTCAAACGGTCTAAGGACACACACGTCAGGTGCTCCAGGTAATGGACCCATCACATCAGTAAACAAAACTAAAAGAGGAAACAAAAGCTTATGTTTACACCTTTAGTTTATGAAAAGATGGTTCCCACATCATCCTGTAGAAATCTGATTTCCAGTTATGGTAAAGTACACTTGAATGCAGCAAATACAATTTTCCAGCATGTACCCAGAAGCCCTGCTGCTCCTAGCAGATGGGGGTGGTCATAGGTGGCCTTTGACATCAATTTAAGGACCAAACAAACCTGATCTCTCAGTTTCACAGTGAGGACCAGAATGGATACAGAATGTGGCTTACAGCAAAGGAACGTCCAAAAATGCCAAATCATCACTCCCGGTGCCACGCAGCCTGAGGGCAAAACAGTGGTACTCTGAAGGGCACTTCTGATTAAAAGGGCCTTGGAAGTCCTTGAGGATGACATTGACAAATGCTCCTCCCACTTCAGGGGAAATCACACGACCACAGAAAGGGTCTCTTAAGCTCATCTTGGTCCGTTTACCTTCCTGCTGAGGGTCACAGACAAAATGTTTGATTTGCATCTCACTGCAGAAATGTCGTGCGATTCATCACGGTGTCGTGCATGTCGAGCCACGAGGCTGGTCCCCTCCCCCTCCACCTCACACCTCCTCGTGCTCCTGCTCTGAATCGCGGCTTCTTTTGTTCAGCAAAACAAAAGTCAAATGTTTCACAATACAAATAACGAAAGATACAGGACAAACGCTATATATAAATGTAAAAAATGTGCACGTGACTTGTATCTGGCAGCTGGTTCCGCTGAAATTATGAAACAAGTACAGTAAGACGCCAGAGACCACAGAACTCATATTTTGTCCCTTTTTACTGCGTCTGTCATTTGCTTTATTGCTAATTGCTTGTAATTTAGGCTCTGGAATTAGCCTATTGTCTCTTTCTGGAGAGCTACATAATATACGTGACAAAGAGCGAACAAAGCCTGGAGGAGCTGTGTGGAGCAGACTACCCAGGGTGCATCACATTAACCTGACACCACAGACCGTAAATCTTCCATACAGCAACTTGATGGCTACAGCCTCATTCTGGGTGCCCCCCAAGCGGCGGCGCTATCGCTTCCATTCAACACCTCCTGGAGCCTCCTGGATCAAGGAGATCACAACGCTCTTCAGCAGTCCTGCTGTGGCCAGCTTGGACGTGTATCCCAAGGGCCTGAGCACAACTTCACATTACACAGCTCACAGTTTTACAGGTGGATAATTATTGTATGGGTGCATTTTTTTGCAAGCGTGTTTGTGTGTTTATTCACGGCTGATCCTGAGAGCAAAACAAACCCGCTGTGCCAGAAGAATAGGGCCAGCCGTCTGTCAGCGCCGAGGGACCAGCTGCTTCCACCCCATGGACCCTCAGGAAGGTGGAAGGTGTGGGCAGAGCCTGGGGGACAGTCTGCCAGGTCACAGACACCTGGCTCTCTGCAGTGACACCAGTCCCATCCACTTGCTCCCTGGCTCTCAGGACAGAGAGCAGTCATGAAATTATACTGGACAACAGTATCAGTTCTCACCCGCTACACCTTCAGGAGCCACGGTGCTGTCCAGCAGTCACATGTCCTATTAGCCTTTCAACATCACTCTTGGCAATTTTAACAACTAACCTTCGTCCTCCAAAGCTACATTATCACCCTTAGCAAAAAACTGACCAGAGACAAACTGTGACATATAATCATTCCCGTCATAATTATTCAACCATTTTCAACCGCAAAGTCAGTAACTACTATGTGATCTGACAAACGTGACATTGACATTGATGTGCAAAGCAGACCAAGAGGATCCAATGCAAAACCAGTCTGGCATTACGTAGCCAAAGGAACCTTCACTTCTTGGGTCTCACTTGGGTGTTGAAGGGATCCTCTTGAGTCCAGGTTTTAATTCACTTGTGTTGAAATCTCTGCATCGGTGACCAAGTCAGACTGCGTTCCAGGGTCTGTCGGTGCACCAAGGTCTCTCAAACAAGTTTATAGAGGAACAGAGCTGCAAGGCTGTGAAGCATGTGTCCAGGTCTAAAAAGATCTGCTTAGTGTTACCAGCAGATTAGACCCGTCTCACTAGAGAGAGGGGCCAGAGGCAGCAGAGGGTCCTGGGGCCCGTGTGGCAGAGGCTGCATACACACGTGCACATGGCTGAGAAGGGCTGATCCGTGACCAACATCTTCATTTCACTCAGCGTAGAGACGTGCAGAGAGACGCTTGAAACGCGAACCCCGTTATTAACAAGTGATAACAGCTCTTTGTGTGACTTCCCTCTTCTCACACTTATCTACAGGAAATTAAAACCAGCCTTCTTAACAATAGACTCCGTGTCACACGCAAAATGAGACATTCAAATAACAGACCACAGAGTACAATGTTACTGTTTAGCAAATATGGCTTTAAAAAATCATATGCAGATTAATTAATTAGTGTGTTGTGTTTTTGACTGAAAGCTGCCAACCGGGGCCACTGAAGGGATCCTCAGGAAAAATGTCCTTTTATTGATTTTGATGGATACGGAGATGCTTACAGAGATGCACAGTTTTTCAGATCCATTTTCCGCTGGCAAACATACATTTAATTAAATTCAGTTTAATATCTGATATTTAATAACTACTTCAATATCTTGAGTTGTAATGTAATCATTTATCACAGTCATTTGCATTCACGCTGAAAGGGTCAGTGTTCATCATGTACACAGGCATCCACAGCAACGCGACACCCTGATGTCTCCACAAATCCAGTCTATATTGAAAGGAGGAGTGCAGCAGCCAACAGAGCGAACAGCGATCGTTCGTGTGCTGCCCTCTACATGTCCCCTTGTGTTCGACCCACCCTCAATTCTTCCCCACCCTGTAGGACACAATGCTTTGGGCTGTTGTCTGGCTCCCCGGCATTACAGCTGCACTGTCACTGAGAACCTCTGCAGAAATCACCCGCGTTTTGGTCACCAAAAATCACTAAGTGGAACTGGCATCATTCTTGCTTTACGTAAAACAGAGTCCTGCACGCAGGAGCTGTGCCCATAACCACAATAAACAATGAAACAATATGCACAGTGTGCTGCGATGCCATGCACCCCTTTCAGCCAAACAGCCACGAGGCTCAGAAGCATGGCAGCACAGCTCCACAGCAGCAGGTCCAGGCTAGAGATATCAGTCCCCAGGAGATACCAGCAATGCACTGGAGTGAACTCAGAGCAGACCCAGACCATGGACAGCGCCAAGACAATGACATGGGGCCAGCAGGTCTCCTGAATTGGGGACGTGTCATGCAGACTGAAGTGAGGACAGCAGCACTGAGTTCAGGAAGCACGTTTTGAAGGGCACCGTGCCACCATGAGCATTCACTTCTAACTCTGCTGTCTCCACTACACCGTCTTCTGCCAGCCAGCTGCTAGGCTGCAAAGAGCACCCTCTAGTGCCCTCAACCCATCACAGTGCAGCGAATTTCATTCTTGCTTTAGTAAGGAAAACTAATCATCTCTGTCAGGAAAATCAGCAAAAATAGTACAAATTAGTAAGTGCACCCAGGATGATGGTCTGCTTTGCTTTGAGGTTTAGATGATATTTCTCTGGGCCACAGCAATATTTATCACCAGACGTTTGCATGGCTGCAAACCCCACTGCTTGTCTGTTTAATGCCTTGCAAGAGGCGCCTCAGGGCTTTTCCCTTTCCCTTTCCACTGGGGACTAATTATTAGCTATGGATTCTGATGAAATGAAAGCGATAATGAAAGGAGAGAAACGTTTGAGAAGATGCAGCTTACAAAAGCAGAAATTAAAGGCCAAAGTGCTGAAAGCCCCTGGAAGATGGAAAACGCACAAATGTAGCCTTCCCAAAACGGGCACCTCTAGAATTTCTGGCAAACTCTGAGCTTTTCTGCGCTGTGCAAGGGCCTGCATACAGCTGCTCCACCTGCCCTTCCTGCTTCCCGAAAGTGTCTCACTCACTGCAGCAGAGAAGCGGGAAGAGGCATCATCTAAACTTTCTAGCCCCCTTCTGCTTCAGTCCTTTAACCTCTGAACTGTGACTGCAGTGTTTCAGGGTTCAAAAGGCCAAGAAACTAAATGCATCTCCACTGTGTATGTCAGCCCATCCTTATCTGTCCACTAGTAATGACATTGCAGGGTCACGCACGCACACCTCGATCAGGGTCAGGACACTGTTTGTGCCGAGGTCAGCACAACTGGGCCGTAAGGCAAATATTCTTCACCTGGGTTCTGTGACCACTGTCACGGAGGTGTGGACATTACACATGCTGAAAACAGGCCACTCCTCCCCTAGCACCACACCTGTCCACACACCTGTGTGGTCCCCCAAGAACAGCACTAGCACCACCCATTCTAGGACTTGACCAATTGGTTGCAACTTAGGAGGCCGAATGGCACCACCTCCACTATGGCTCAACCAATCAGCAGCAGCTGTGAAAAAAGAGAATGAAGTGAGCGAATATCTGTATATGTGAGTGCAGTGTGGCGACACACAGAGGCATGGAAATAACCCAGGCTGCCCTTCTTCATTTTGTCTAACAGTCTCTGTGGGGTGTGTGCATGTGTCCCCTCCCACTGGCTGAAGGAGAGAAGAAGAATCTGCACTATTTAAAGGTCAGGCTGTGGTAAAGTGCGCACAGAGAAACAGTTCTTCAGCAGCTACAGTCTGGAGGAGACCAATTATGAACAGGAAATAACAAAGATGACCCTTATTGCAGCACAACCATAAATCACTGCTGCGCCACAGTGACCACTAACAGCCATGTGTGATGGTCAGTAAGCAGGCTGTGGACGGCACGGAACACACACACACACACACACACACACACACACACACACACACACACGCACTCAGATGCCAGCAACACAAATGGGACGTCCCCCTTTGATGAGTTCTGCCCCTTATTACCCTTTGCACTGCAGTACTCCCTATGCCCTCAGAAAACACAGTGCAGGAGGATGCGCTGATCCCTTTTTACCATGTTTACCACCTCAGAGATAACCACTCAGGAGACTGTCACTAGAATTGACCTGAACCTCCCAGTCTTCCCACACAGGAGAAGACATGGTTATGGCACAGGTACAGAACATGGTATAAGACACCACAAAGAGACACAGAAAGGAGAGTTGCCTTTAGACAGTCACTGTGGTCTCACACACGCTCACGGCAGGTGCGGCCCACCTCTGTTAGCCAGCCGTGCGTCTTCGGCGGGTCCAACTGCGCTCTTTTCACCGTGTTTGGATGCAGTTTTACCCCGTACTCTCCGCACTCAGGACACAGTTACTGTGAAACAAACACGTTTCGGCTCACGGAGAATGTGTGCAAAAGTGCGTTAAAGCGGCGCGCGGCTGCTCCCTGTGGCGCGTGTCCTCCCGGGTCGGCGACGCGCGCCGAACAGCGCGAGACCCCAAGGGCGCTGTCGCCACGAGAGCGCGTGCCTCGTGTCCGCGCTTCCGCCACACGCCACTCTCCTGGGGAACGGCACGAGACGCCGACAAAGGGCGAAGGCAGGAGCCGCGCGCGCTGACGGGGGGTGCGGGAGCACCGATTCAGTGCGGCGCCCATCTCCGCGCGTCATGGAGCCGCCGTCACTTTCCTTCTCTTTCTTCTTATTTTTTATCATTACGCGCGTCAATACCGTCACTGCAGCCCTTCCTCGAAAGCGTGCGCTTCGGCCGGACGGCGGCAGAGGAACGCGCGCGGTGTCTCGCTCTGTCACCCTGTCCCGCCACTATTACTGCTGCGATTGACGGCTCCCACTGTTCACACGGTCCTTATTGTTCCCGCTGCTGCTGCTGCGCTGTGCCGCGCGCAGCTCACGAGCCCCACGTTGCAGCGGAAGCGGCGAGAGCCCGTGAGCAGCCGACGGTCGGCGTGAGAGAAGCGCCCACAGAGCCGCACACAACCGGGAACAAACTTCGTCCTCCGGGCGGAGCGGCGCGTGGCGGGGAGGACAGGCGAGGAGCTCCGCCACAGTGAGCACCGAGCGCCAAAAGCCGGCCGAGCGAGCGGCGAGCGGAGCCCTCGCGGGCGGCGGAACGAGCGGCGTTCGCGGGGCGCAGGACGAGCGCGGGAATAGCCGCGTCTCCGCGTCGTTCACTCACCGGGACCGGAGGCTCAGGGCTGGTAAGAGGAGCAGTAGCAGCAGCAGCACCGCGCTCGTCCGTCTCATGGCGTCGTCTCGCGCGCCCTCTCCCGCTCCCGGCCGCCGTGCGCTCGCTCGCGCTCTCTCTCTTTCTCTCTCCCTCTGCCGTCTCGAGCTGACTCACTGGCGCGCGCACACGCACGCGGACAGCAGGCGGATGCAGCGCCGGGGCTCCGTGCCGAAGCTTTTAAACACAGGGAGGGAAGACAGGCGCGCGCGCACACGCACACGCGCGCGCACACACACACACACACACACACACACACAGCGCCGAGAGCTTCAGTGAACTTGCAGTGATGCCCTCAGCCCAGCATCACACGGACACAGCGATGAACACGATGATGTGCAGGATGATGAACACACCACGTGTTTGTTCCACATCACAGAGACGCAGGTCCCATGACCGACCCCTTGTGACAGACAGGTCATTGTCACCTCAAGGGAAGTGTCAGAAACCTGGAGCACTTGAGGTAAAAGGACAGGCGGGGTCTTCATTTTGGGACATGCCTGTTTTCCACGCGCAGAAAGCTGTTAGCATGTCGGCTAAAGAGAGTGGTGACCTCCACAGTGACCACACCTACGCACTATATATACCCACACTGGAACCTGTAAATAACTGGAACCCATGATGTTGTTTTACTGTGGTTTTACAATTTTTTTTTTTACTCAACTGTTGGTGCTGCTTCTCTTCCTCAGCTGGTCAGCAGAGCTGAGACATGACCTTCTCGAGTGGCACATGGCTGACGTTTCACTTCTGACACAGACGCCTGCTTAACATGACATGACACATCTCCAGGCTGGGGGTCTCCAGCCGTCAGCAGCGTGACCCAGGGTCAGCGGAGTCACCCGGGGTTTGGCTTGGAGAGTTCAGCCACTCAACACCCTCCCCAACTCACACTCCCCCAGAGCACAGACTGTTGCTCATGTTGAGCCACTAACATGCTACATCCAGGTACATACAAGCAGTGGAATGCTCTGCTGGACTAAGGTTCCGGCTGCTTCTGTAGAACTGTCACACCACCTCTGCTGGGGGCCACGTGTGCACTTGGCCACTAAATTCACTGGATTCTGATAATGTGTACAGTGAGGTTTTTCTGTGAGCAATAATGTAAGTCACTAAATAACTTGTTCCGCTTTCAGTCTGTGTTCATGGATAAAACACATATACCTGTCTCACCTTTCCGTTTCAGGTGTTGCACAGGATCCCATTTCTGATGCCGAGAATAAAAACACAAAAGTGTGAAGCAGATTATAGTAAAAACAGATACAGACCCCAGTAAATGACTACTGTGGTATTTAATGGCATGAAAGTGTGGGACCCCTGGGCAGTTACAGTGATGACCGTACACCCCCAGGCAGCTCAATCCCCATCACCAGTTGCATGTTTTGGCATCTAAATAGGCATTTCACCACATGTGCAGTGCAGTGTGTGAGGAAAACACAGCAGCACGTGTGGAAAACAACCTGAATGCTGCTTCTGGGGAGGGGGGCACCACTGTGATCCCATCGCAGACACATGCTGGCAGCTGGATTGAGTGTGTTTTACTTGGTCTCTGGGTGTGGGGGTGGGGTGTCTCCATGTGGAATTTCTCCTCGTCCTTCCGACACTTTCTTTTTCCTCATCCTTCATCTTCCCTGACCTTCCCATCACCTGCCACTATCTTCCAAATGTTCCAGCAGGTGGCATAGCAACTAGAGGTGCCACCTCACACTCAAAGGAGCTTGGAGGATGTTTCACACACAAATTTAATAAGCTAATGTTCCACATACATGTGCAGCTGCTGATACCTGAGGGAAGCAGGTGTTGTGTGTAGTGGGACCACAGGCTCAGACCCTACACGACTCCCGTTTTCCTTTCTGCAAGCAGCAGCACCACGTTCACACGGCCAGTGTGAAAACTGCAGCACAAACACATAACTAACAAAATACAGTAACGCAAATTAACTTTTTATAACTGCTTTGTTTTATAATAGGCTTCTACTCACCCCAAAGTACACCACCTTTCATCTGTGGCTGAGCTCAGATACAACAAGATCAGTTAGTAGGGAGCAAACAGACAACTGTAGTGTGAAACTGGTCAGCAACACGCCTTAAATGTAGTCAAAACCAGATGTTGATGTTCCTTAAATGTAGTAAATATTTAATGTGGCGATTAATGCTTTTCCTCACATGCAGTGGAGGGTGCTCTGGTCATCTGGGGTTTGGTGACACCCGCTATCATCTGACCCCACTGACCCCCCAGTCAGAGGAGATCAAGGACACCCCCCTGCACACATTTAGGTCGACTCTTGTCGCGGTCATGTCTCTTTCTGACATTATTCACCAGCATGTTTGTCTAGACGCAGTGATCCCTCCTGAAGCCGCATGGGGTATCAGGCCTGTCGGGCACCGGAGCCGAGGGCCCATATTTACTCGCTGACATGATGAAACTGTGTTTTCCCACTTATTTCTTTTCCACTCTCCCTGATTCTTTTCAGTTGTCATTGTTCACTGGATTCTGACACCACAATCACAGTGACTGACAGATCGGTTTGTACGGCGGCTTCATCACCTGAGAGCCGTGGCTTTTACCTCAGTACAACGACACCGTTTTTATTATTGTCTTCATACTGATTATGTCACATATTCCAGCTCCAAATATAATCATGCACAGTACTGTTTGATGAAAATATTGTGTTAGAAATTACTGTGTCAAAATATGGGCAACTTTTCACTGTGGTTCACACTTGTTTCTACTGAGTTCATATTCAAATTAGTCTCAGAAAACACGTCAATTAGGTGTTTTTGTAATACAAAATTAATGAACATCTTCCTTTACTGATCTACTGTGTCCAACAACATTAAGTGTTTCTACAGCAAATCCTGAGTGTTGGACCAGAGGATATCTGAGCATCAGGTCAGATGGCACCTGATTGCTGGACCATGACAGTACCTGAATGGTCTGGATGGTACCTGAGGGGTCAGACAGTAGTTTCGCTGCTGAATGGAGGACCAAAGAGAACTGCTTCTCACCAATGGCCTCGACGTCACGCCGAGCTGGAAACTGGAAGCTCCGTTTATCAAAGAGTCGCTGCGTCTCTGTTCTTCAAACACGTCCAAGCAGCCGCTGCACCTCATCAGCTGTGGAAACAGCTTTTTGCTGCTGGAACTCCTGCTCAGTTCACATCAGCCCGCTTTGAATTAGTGTCGAGCCCGGACACTTTTTCTGCACCTAAGATCATGGTTTCATCTTAGAAACATCACTGCATATATATAGATGCATCTGGATGTAGTTATAAAGAACATTTTATTCCCTTAGATGAGGAACAACAAACCTAAAAACAAATTAAAAACAGAACACTTATCAATGCAGAGGTAATACAGTTCCTGTTAGCATTTGAACTAGTTGAGAAAAAAATCATCCACCCACCTTGTGGTATTTCTGATCAAAACAGATGCTGACCATGCTGACACTTTATGGGAGAAGAGACGTGAGTAGTGACGTCTTCATCTGTCTTCTGTCGTCACCAGCATGTCAGACCTGCTCCACCTGGCGCCAGGGGTCTGGCTCACGTGACCAACGTGATCATGCGACCAACTCGGCCTTCATTCCCACACAAGTCCAAGCCAAAGCTAAAAGGTTGCAAGTCCTGCACACAGCATGCAGCTTAAAGCAGAAACATTAATGAATGGATCAGCAGTACATGAAGACAGGAAAGTTCTGCCTTTGGAACTTGTATGTAGTCAGGAAAAATTTAATTAAACCATTCATCTGTGTTGCATATCTCTCATATCTATGGCCAGTGAAGGGGCCCCAGTGAACACGTGGGCATCCGCGCTGTTGCCCTCCACTCCTCGTTCGCCCTGTAAATAAGAGTTTAACACCAGATGCTTCACATATTTAAATACAGCAGGAGCCCAGGAGGCGGCCGCAGTTTATGATGTCGCAATTAAACCAGTCGCCATAAAGGCAGCGTGGGGCCTGGGCTCGGCGCTCGAGCGGGACTCCCGCGTGCAGCCAGCATCACACCCTTTCCCGCACGGTGAGAGACGCGTCCGGTCAGGAGAGCTTGTTTATGTGGACGAGCTGCAGACAGTCCAGTCGCGCTTCGCCTTTCCTCTGTGAATCTGTCAACGTGTTCCGGAACGGTCTCCTGAAAGCCAGCTGAGCTCGAGATGCTGCGTGTGCGCTGGTAGCTCACTGTTTGCCGGATTCTGGAGAAGAAACCACAAAGCTGCAGTAATCGTGCTGCGTCTGACTTTTCCACCAGCACATCAGCGCATTGTTACGGAAGAAATGTCATTATATAAATTTTATTACAGAACACCTCGGTTATTTAAATGCAATACGATTATAAAACACTGGCCTAAAAGTGTTTCAAAACCTTGAACGCTGGAAATGTTATCATGTCTTCCTGTATTCTCTTACTGCCAGCTTTACACACAAAGGCAGACTGAGTCTCCCCTAAAGAAACGTGTAACACATACAGAGGAGGCCATGGAGATGCTACACCCCACTTTTCTTTTAGTCAGGCAGAGCTGTGTGAATAAAGAGCCCATCACTGTTGACAATACAGTATTAATACAATATTAATAACAGCCTCGCCTGTGAAGCAGCCTGCAATGCTGGGACTTATCAGCAAGAAGCAAAGTGTGTGAGTTCCCACCTCAATACAAGCATATGCTTCGCCCAAATTCACATTAAATATCCATATGAAGTCCTGAGAAGTCCCAATAACGTGGAGCTGAAAATCATTTTCACAGCCTGAGTATATTTCCTTTATGAGACATTTTATGTAGCGTTTTCTTCTCCGTAGCGTCAGCTTTCACATGCCAGTTCAGTAAAAACTGCATCCGCCCATAAATCACAGAGTAATACAGTGAAAGGCGGGCGTCTCCGCAGCCAGCACCACAGCCTTAGTGCGCGAACCCCCACTTTCCCTGCGTAAATTTGAGAACCAAAGGAGGCAGATGATGACGGACAGGCAGATGGACGGACAACTGACCTCCTGCCCAGCTCAGCCCTGCTGGGTCCCCTTAAAGGGCATCTTCCTGGACACAACTGAGCAGAACCAGGGGTGGGGGGGGGCAAAAAAGAGTTTAAAAAGCAGATGTGATGTGAGTGGTGAGGTGAGCTTTAAGCTGAACTGAGCACAGGCCTCACATGGGGGAAGAGCACAGAGTCTGCAGATGGTGAGTCAGAGGAGAGGAGGCATCATTTAAGCCTCACAGCAAAAACACACACACACACACACACACACACACACACACACACAGAGCCCTGACCTGACCTGGCTGCTGTTTCCCCAGAGACCAGAGCGCCTCTCCCGAAGCAGCCTGATGACAGTCCAGTGACGCAGCCCTGACCCCAGCAGCCACCCCCCAGCAGGCAAGTGCAACAGTGCTTGTTCCTGCCTGCATGAGGGAGGCACTTGGCTCCACAGATAACGTTCGTCTACAGTCCTGACCATATGATCCACAAAAAATATGTATGAAAATATAATAATGAAATAAAGAATAATATCAAATGAAAGATGGAGGTTTAGAGAGCTGAGGATCAGACGGGTCGGACTGACTGGTGTCGCGGAGAGAGTCGCTCACAGGAGACGTTCACAACACATCTAATTTGTTCACACTGTGTCCCCAAAGTGAACGGACAAACACTAGTGAGCTGTAGGAATGAACCAAATCATTGTCCAAATTCGTCCTTCAGCAGGGAACAAAACAACACGTATGGTCTGTGTAGGACGGGCCGAGTGTGTCGGGTCTGTGAGGGACTTTGACAGCTCAGCACTCGATTCAGCCGAAGCACACGGAGGATCAGAGCACTTTGCTGGTGTCACTTCTGCAGCGTTGCAGCAGTACAGAACACAGCTGAACCCCCAGCGTGCCGGTACAGTCGTGTGTTTAGCGTGTGGGAGACGTGCAGAGGGTCTGGTCCCTGGGTCATCCTCGGCGAGAGCGGAGCTGATTCACGCGGTTTGGCACAGATGGCGCACAGAGAAGCGCACTGTTCACCACGATGTGCGCTGAGGCTGAAACCCCAGGAAACGGTTCCTCATTAGGGAAGGATCCTCGGTGACCCCGCGACCCCTGCTAACGCGGGAGCCAAGGCTCGGCCGAGTCTCACGGACCCCGCGGCTCTGGGCAGCGTGTGATCGAGCTTGTTTATCCCGTTCCCTCCTCTCCCACAAAACTCTCACATATTTCCTGACTGAGGAATTCCGGAAGGATTAGAACGATTCTTTGTGCTTCAAAAGCAACACCTTGGCAAGTTTCGTTTCACTTCTGGCTTGTGTTCTCTGAGCTCTTCCTCAGCCTAAAAAGCTTGTGCCACCATAGCGACCATATCACGGCAACCAAGGAGGAACGCACACATCCACACAGCGAAACGCAGTCTTCCACAAAGCAGCGGCGTCAGAACAGCATAAAATGAAAAATGATTCCGGAATGAACGTGTTTACAAGGTGACGGTGCGAGGTGGAGCAACTACTGATCCAAGGTGTGTAATGACCGTCGGTGCCGAGCGGCACCTGGGTACAATAATGACTGGAGGGGGACAAGGGACCAAACAGCAGCAATCTGTGGGGAAAAGTGACATTTACCACGGAAATGACTGGACAGTTGAGTGTTCCAGCGCCTTCCGCACCCCGGTTTGTGCTCCAGCACGTTCATTCAAACCTGACCAACACTGACTGCGATGACTGTGTTGTGGGGTCTATCAGGCAGCAGCAGGTTTCTTCTGTCAACCGGGGCTTCCGATTGCTGCGTATTTACTGTCCCATCCGTCAGGCAGGTTTTACACCTTAAACCCAACAGAGTATTAAAAAAAGTGTGCGGCTTCACACCCGGCCCCCAGCAGGTTTTGGTACAGGTGTTCTTGTGTTTGAGACACTGGGAGGTACAACATTACACCCTCTCCTGTCCACCCGTCATACTGAACAAGATGAGCAGTGCAGATCAGCTATAAAGACGCCTTATAGTGACACAAACGTCTCGGTGCAGGTAACGTGGTAAACATGTTCATTTAAATAGGGTGCCACTCCAGAATATTTGTATTTATATCTGCCGTGTCTGAGACAACCTTCTCCAAATCCAGCATCTATGAAATACAGAAAACTAGAAAAAAGTGTCTGCAGGCTGAAGACTCACACACACAAACCTAGGAGCTCCTGCACTGGGGCTTCTTCGCACCGCACCGACTGCGCGCTTTAACCGTCTCTGCGAAGCCAGCGAGCTGAGGATCAGCAGGACGAGCAGAACAACACAGACAGAAGCGCAGAAACAAACACATTCACAGTGAGATTAGAGTAAAACCCTGCGATACGGCAGATTCGGATATAACACGACTGCCAACTGGCTTCCGTCCTCCTGCTCCCTTTCCAGTCGCCGACGTCTTCTGGCGGCTATTAGTGTGCAGGATTTACTGATGCCAACATTATGACAATTTTCTATCGCGATTATTAGTGTTTCTGCAGCGGCGGCTCTCCCATAATGCCTTGCTGCTGGAGGCGATTGTTCACCTGCTCTCTGTTCGCTGTGATCTGCGGCTGTGCTGTTGTGTCGTGGTGGAGTTTCACGGTATTTCAAACATGCAAGCACACCTTGAACAACATCTGATGCTCCAGTTACCCTTCACAAATATTTAGTAATCTGTAATCAGCTTTCTTTGAGAATCCATGCAAACCGTTTCAGGGCCCGCATACATTCGACGCAGCTGGACCTCTCAAGGGCCACCGCAGAGCGGCCGGGCTCGGGCCCTCGCCACTGTGCAAGCGTGACGTCACACAGGCAGGAGGCTGGAGGACCAGCTCGAGCGGGACTGACACGTGCTGCAGCGTTCAAGTTCGGACAGCATCCCCCTGAAACACGGCCGGAGCGGGCTGCCGGATCTGTGTGAGACGTCCCGCTCGCTCCTCTGCTCGCGTAATCGACGAGGACATTAAAACCAAAAATGAAAATTCACGTCTCGGTTAATTGAATGAGTTCAACTAACTCCAGCTGGATAAATTAACAAAGTCCTCTGGAGCGTAAATAATGTTTGAAATGAAAGTTGGGCTGCCATCTGTCTCTCACCTAAACCCCCCTTTAATGACACGGGGCCTCGTGGGTTAACATGGATCTCTGATGAAGATGTGAGAAACGCAGATGAGCCCAGAGCCGGGGAGGTACCTGGCAGGTCTGAGGACAAACGCAGCGTATCAGCACCCAGGGAGAGGACGGGACAGCGCCGTCACCGCGCCGCAAACGCGCTCTGCGGTCCGGTGGTCGCGGCAAACGGCTAAATTAGAAACACAGCCGCACAGCCGAGAGGCAGCACCGCCTGAACACCCAGACGTCCACGCAGAAGGGTCGGGCGGTAGGAAGGGTGACCACGCAGCCGGCAGCCTCGACGCTGCGTCCCGCACACGCTTCTACCGCCCAACTGGGGCGTTTTTACGGTGCGGCGTGGCGAGGCCCGCGCTGAGCAGGGGTGCGATACGAAGCAGACGTCTCCTCCTTCTGCAGATTTATGGATTCGAACTCAGCAGTCGGCTGCCCAGCGACAAATCACCTATCGCTGTGCAAAGTGACTTTCCTGCACGATAATAACTTCTAATTACTTCAGAGCATTTTCATTAAAGTGCTTTAATGGCGAGACGCGGGACGCGACGCGCGGAGGCCTGACATGGCGAGCGCGAGGCCCGGATTAGTCACAGCGCTTTAATGCGCTCGTGTGTCCAGCGCATAGATCACAATCGCAGGATTCATTATCGCCCTGCCTCCATACGGGCTGCGTCTCTTTCTGTATATATCCATTCGGCCATTTGTTATTATCACCGGCGCGACCCTGGCGTGACCCCGGCGCTCTTCCGCCGGGACTTTGATTTGTCCTTCAGGGAAACGAGAGCCATCGAAAGCTCAGCACTGCGCCGAGGGGGCGGAGCCTTAATGAGCGGGCGGGGGCCTCGCGAACGCATCGGTCCTCGGTGCTCCGATCAATGGCCGGACTGTCCCAAGCACCCAAAGGTCTGTCACTCCCCCCCGCTGACTATCCAAACATTTAAAATCAATAGGTGCCCGAGTCGTCATAATTGAAATTCCGTTCTAGCTGGGTTAAAACTCCCCAAACTGCGAACCTCCTCCGCACATCGTTTCTGTTCTCATCTCTCCTCACCTGACGCCCTTGAAAATGTTTATGTTGGCACTCCCTGTGGGGGCCTCCTGGTGGCCATGTGATCACCTCTGTGGGCGTGGGGGCTCCCAGCATCCTCCAGTGAAGTTGTGCCCGGACGGAGGAGCGAAGCGGAGAAACAGGTCGCTCCCTGGGGGGGGGTGGGGGGCCCTGCCAACTCTCTCTTCTTTCTGGAGTTGAACCCACAATAAAAATAGATGCCGTTACGCAACGCTGGAGGGCATCGCAGCGCCCCCGTTCTGCAGGGTATCAGCAGGTTGAGGAAGGAGCCGCATCTCTGTGTTCTCCGCGCTTCTGCAGCGCCTGTTTGGGAAACAGTTACACAGCGGACGAAAAGAACCTTTTAACTCATTTAATATGCAGCAAATAGTCTTTTTGTTCACTTGCAGAGAGTCTTCAAAGCAGCTTCTCTAAAGCTCAGCGCTTCTTACAGTAAATTACAGCGGAACAATGAACGTGTCGAGCAGCCAGGAACCTTCCCATCATCCAGCCGACGCAGATCCTCAGAGGTCGGTCTGCCGCTGACCCTGGGCGCCCCCTCGGGACGGTCACCTGCATTTGAGCAGCCTGTAGCTGCTCGGCGTCTTGCGAGGGGTCTAAGCGCGGCAGAGGGGCTCCGTGTGTGGGGGGTCTGCTGAAGCCTCACAGTGTGCCACACCCCTCCCTCGGCACTGCACCTGTAGAGAAGCGCAGCAGGCGTGTGAATGGCACGTGCCGGGACCACGGCGGACCCCGCTGCTGAGTGTGGCTGTGCCCCCCTGCCTGCCAAACCGCCCTTTAATTAGCCGGCGGATCTGGTGTGGTGAAGCGCATCACTCGAGCTAGACTACACGCGTGCTGTTAAAGCGTGTGCTGTAGCGGCGAATCCTCCATCACGTTCTCCCGCTCACACATTTATTACAACCAGTTTCATGCAAATGAGGGCGCCGGCGGATGTGCAGGTAATCCATTTGACCGAGCTCCTCCCTCTCGGTGCCACACGAACACGGCAAGCACAGCGGCAGCTCCCCGACGCGGAGCGCACACACCGGTGGGGGGGGGTCTGTCTGCAGGGGACACACGTGTGGGGCTTCGGGCGAGCGGCTCAAAACACGGCAGGCGTGGCGACAGAGGGCCTCTCTCCCCGCGACACGCTTCATACACGTGGACAACATGCTCGGCTTGCTGACGCGACCAGAACCGCAAGATTCTTTCTGACTGCTAAGTGCTTCACTTGTCCACACGCGCCTGTTCAGGCCTGACTGTTGACTCATTCATCCTTTAAACATGTTAACATTCGTCATCTGATCTCTGTTCTGCCCCCCATCAGCAAATATCATTAATATCTTAACACCAAATGCAGCTGCAGCACTGAGTCAGACGCTTAAAACTCAGCTGCCCACTAACTGGTAGCACATTTACACACTGAATATTTCAGCAGTGTGTGTGTGTGTGTGTGTGTGTGTGTGTCACAGGAGCAGCTCGGAGAAGGGTGCCGAGGACACAGGGAGAAATAAAAAGTGACAAGAGGCAATAAAAGAAGGGAGACGGGGAGCGACGTGGCAACAGGACGAGCGCCTGGAGGGCGGCCTGAAGAAGACGTCTTTCAGGAACAGCTGTTCTCCGTCCAGGCAGGAAAGGACGGTGCTTCACCTTGTTTCAGTGAGACACACGTGTGACAAACACGCGGCTCAGCACTTGCTCACAGTGCCCCAACATGGGGGACTGATGTCACTTCACTGTGAAAGAGCCCTGCAGCAGCCGTACTGACTGCACCTTTACTGCGGTGAGGAAGGCACTTCAACCACCTGCTGTCACTCACTCAGTCAGTCCCTCTGTCACTGTCACTCGGTCACTCAGTCTCTCTGTCACTATCACTCAGTCAGTCAGTCCCTCTGTCACTGTCACCCGGTCACTCAGTCTCTCTGTCACTATCACTCAGTCAGTCAGTCTCTCTGTCACTGTCACTCGGTCAGTCAGTCCCTCTGTCACTGTCACCCGGTCACTCAGTCTCTCTGTCACTGTCACTCAGTCAGTCTCTCTGTCACTGTCACCCAGTCAATCAGTCTCTCTGTCACTGTCACTCAGTCAGTCAGTCCCTCTGTCACTGTCACCTGGTCACTCAGTCTCTCTGTCACTGTCACTCAGTCAGTCTCTCTGTCACTGTCACCCGGTCACTCAGTCTCTCTGTCACTGTCACCCGGTCACTCAGTCTCTCTGTCACTGTCACTCAGTCAGTCTCTCTGTCACTGTCACCCGGTCACTCAGTCCCTCTGTCACTGTCACCCGGTCACTCAGTCTCTCTGTCACTGTCACTCAGTCAGTCTCTCTGTCACTGTCACCCGGTCACTCAGTCTCTCTGTCACTGTCACTCAGTCACTCACAGTCCCCCACGGTGTTTGCTCATATCGATACTATAGATGAAATTGCACTGATTTTACCTCATCTGCAGTCCACCCCCCTGATGTCACTCTTCTTTTTCTTACCGTCTCATTCAACCCTACTGTAAATGGCCACCCTGGTGTCCGCGCAACCTTGAGCCGGTAGCTCTCAGAGCTGCTGAGAAGCTGCATGGTGGCTGTTCAAGGAGAAGCAGAAGTATGTCCCGGTGACTGTATCACCCACCTTTCAGCCACCTGTTCCAGCCCAACACCTCAGCCACGCGTCTTCCTGCCCGGTGCCTGCGGCCAGCGAAAAACAGAGTAAATCACGGTGAGAAGCCCAACTGCACGCACTTCGCCGACAGCAGATGACCAGCCGAGGAAGGATGTCAGTCTCTGGGAATCAGGTCCATTAAGAAAGGTCTATATGAGGCACAGAGCCAGCCAGACCCCCACAAAATATGAGCCACACACCTGAACATGGTCCAGCAGCACAGCTGAAGGCTCCTGAAGTCCCAAGATGTTCAAGTCAAAAGTTCCTGTACAAATACAGTGAACAGCATGATGGGAAACTGCAATGGGACAGAGAAACGAATCACAGCGTTCGACTGGGTCAGCCTGAAGGCAGGACACAGAAGACGGTATATGAGAATGTGAGCAGGGCTGTGGGGGTTAGCATATCACCTTCCGCCTTAAGGACCCAGGTTCAGATCGCTGCACTGGCCTTGACCCATGTACTTACCCTGCTTATAAATGGACGACTCAGCTTAAGTGCCTCTGGGAAAAAGGAGACGTGGGAAAGGAGTTTCGCTCCGGCAGGAAGGCAGGCGGGAGAAATCGGGCCGCTGGAGCCGCAGAGCATTCAGACAGGAAACACTGCGAGCAAACAGAGCTCCGTCACACACACAGCACTCCGACACACGTCCCAGTGACCACAGCACACTCACAGACACACACACACACACATACACACACACAAAAACACACAGCACTCCGACACACGTCCCAGTGACCACACACACACACACACACACACACACACACACACACCTCCTGAGCTCCACCAGCACCACCCCACTCCACCCCCAGCACTGAATCACTGAATCCACAGGTGTCACTGGTCCAGCTGCAGTCCTGACATGACCTCCGTGTGTCATGCAGCACCTGAGCACAACAGAAGAAAGCAGGAAGACGTGATGCTACAGGAAGTGAAACAGCATATTTGTTTACAGCCTTTTAATTTTGGCAAAAAGAAGCCCACTTTGTGACCACCGTTGCCATGGATCTGTATCCATCTCTCAGTGGGTGTCAAGCAATCAGACAGTGTTGGTCTTAGACCCCCTGTAAACCTGTCAGCACCTGAGCTGTTGGCGGGTCTCTATGGTGACCTATGTCTTCCACACTGGGGTGGCAGGGTGTCCGCTCAGCCCCACAACAAGCCAAACTATTATATAGTGAGTAGCACAGCTGGCTAACGGTCACTCAGAACCAGAACTGGGCACTCGACACACACACACACACACACACACACACACACACACAGACACACACACACACACACACTCACTCACACTCACACAACAACCTGAGGAGGATGTGGCCACACAGACCATCAGAACACAGAACAGAACAACAGTGTTGAATTTTTTTTTTTGCTTTTTTTTCAATGTTTACATTTATTTACCTTTAATTGACCGATATATATTATATTTTTATTTATTTCTCCAAATTCTCCTTCTCCCATTCTGTGCACCATGGACCTGGAGACCTTTATTTCACACCTTCTTGTGTACCTCCTGTATACCTGCTGTATACCTCCTGTATACCTGCTGTATACCCCCCATATATCTCCCATATACCACCTGCATACCTCCCTTTGACAACAAATGATGCTGTTGATTCTGTGGCCCCGACTTGTCAGCCCCCCCTAACCTGGCCCTCCCACGAAGGCCAGGGCGGCTGTGAGCTGTGCTCTGTCTGTCTGGGGTTCGTATACCACCTCTGTTTGTGTGAACGAGTGTTCTGGGTGGGGGCCTTAAAGGCTCTTCCACCCCCACAGTTCTTTATTGGCTTTTGCTCACATAGCTTCACACCCGAACACGGACGAACTGCGGCCAAAGGGGGGCGCTGTGCAGATGTCAGGCGAAAGGGGTCGTGTGTCTGGCACGTAGGCGGTAGCGGGGGGTCTTGGGTGCGGAATGGGGGAGGGGGGCCGGTCCCTGTCGTTCTGAGCTGAGCACCTGCAGTCCATTTCTATGCAAATGGATTCCAGGCCGTGAGCAGGAAGATGACAGCAGCCGTCAGACGGGACCTAATTAAGTGCAAAGCGGCCAATTAATTTCTGCCATCATCCGGTCCACCCACATCGCCTGGGTGGGGTTCGTGTGGGGGGCTGCCGAACTCTGCTGGTCCGTTCTCACCTCCTGCAGACAGACGCAGGCACACACACACACACACACACACACACACACACACACACACACACACACACACACACACACACCAGAGAACACCAAGAGATGTTAGCATAAAAGTTTGGGCAAAATCATCAGCCAAAAAACTGTTGCAACACATATAACCTGAATGATGATCGTGACCTGGCAGCCAGGCCCAGGCAGCAGGTGGTGTCGTGGTGCCAGGAAGGTTGTGGGTTCAAGTGCAATTAGAAGCCATGCTGGAGAACCGTCGAGGGCTCCAGGAGGATGGGTGAAAACAGAAGCTAAACTACAAAATAATGTCACTAATAATAACAAGAGTAACAGCAGCCTGTGCTGGTGAAGCCCGTCGTGAACAGAGGTCCGTAGAACCACCTCTGCGCTGGCGTGATGCCACTGTCACGCGTGATGGCTGACCACATTACCACAGGTCACTGAGTGTCAGCCTCACCTGCCAAACCGTGTCCAGCTCCCAGGTTCCACTAAGGCAGAGAGGACACCTGGAGTGGACACCTGGAGTGGACACCTGGAGTGGACACCTGGGGGCTCAGTACAGCGATCCTGCATAAGGCTGGAAACACCACGGCACAACTGTGTTTTACCATGGTGCAGCTGAAGGAAAATGGGCAAAATTCTGGATAAAAACAGCAAGACAGAATTTTTTTTAAAAAGACAACAATCTGTGAAGAAACTGTAATATTGAAAGGGTCTTTTCTGCTCATGACATGTTTGACTTTAGCGCTCAAAGTCGCTTCTTTGGAGAAAAGTGTCAAAATGAGGAGGTNAGCTGTGTGCGGTGAAACTGACTGTTTAAAGTGCGGGAGGGGGTAACCGGCTCGCCTCGTTCCGGATATGAGGCTTTGGAACGTGTATGACAGTACAAGGTGTCACGATGTCAGTGGGACAGAGACGTGAGCTGGACGCGGCCTCCTGTCCTCACTGTGTCTCCACGGCGACACCCTCATCGCTGGTCTCAGCCGTGTTTAAGCTCATGACATGTTTGACTTTAGCGCTCAAAGTCGCTTCTTTGGAGAAAAGTGTCAAAATGAGGAGGTAACAGGTGGAATTGGACTCAATCTGCACTTTCACTTGTGATATTAGATTTACCTTAATGGACACGTTTGGACACAGTGGCTGACTTTGCAACCTGGTAAACGGCAGGTAAACGGCAGGTAAACAGCCGGACTAACAGTACAAATAAAAAGAGTTACTGGGCAGAAGGTCAGATACCAGCTGCTGCCCCGCGGAACATCCCTGCCGGACGGAGAGGTGGACAGTATGTTTTTGGGTTGCTCTTCGCTGTACGGAGCCCATTATTTCAGGGCTCGGGGTGTCTGCAGGGGACCTGCGTTGGAAACTGCTCTAATGTGGGCAGTAATAATTTCGGTCGCAGTGTAATGGTGGTTGTTTTTATTTACACCGGTCGTCTTTACTGGGTTCTCTCCGGATGGAGACACTCGGAGGCGGAGGAGTGACGCAGCCGACAGCGACACCGACATCCACAGTGCATTTCCATTTCAAAGCGTCGCTGCTGCCGCTGCTGCTGCCACTGCTGCTGCCGCTGCCACCGGTTTTTTTCTTCTCACTACCTCACATCCCTTCATCTCTTCCAATTATCTCAGTTACATCGTCAACCTGAAGCCCAGACGTGACGTCCGGAAGGGGCGGGGTGCAGGTTCGACCAGCAGGGCGGCGACAGCGGGACGCAGAGAGGATGGCGGCGCGGCGGCGTCACACGTCCCTCCCTCCGGCTGCTCGCTGCCCCTGAGGCACCTTGTTATCGAGTGGCGCCAAAATGAGTGGCATCACTCTGAAATAATAAGACATCGAGGACACTTGTACAGAGACGCGATGAAATTAAACAGCACAAGCTAATTTCTGTACAAACACAACCGATTGACCCACATGGCTCCGAAAACAAACACAACGGCTGAGCTGTCAATCACGGCGATGCGGTCAAAGGGTTAATGAGGATGAAATGCATGCAGCTGCGCAAAAATAATATTTAACTAAATGGTGCGTGAGGGAGAATCGACGGCCGCCGCCACGCTGCCCAAGAACCACCAAAGAAATACTACAACACGGTAAAGAAGGAGGTAAATGCAACAGAGGGAGGTCCTGGGTAGGATGACCAGGGTGACTCGTCCTAATTGTTAATTCACATGAACGGCACGCAAAAACCGCAGAACAAAGCGTGTGGCTCACATTGGGTCACCTGTGTGTGGCAGTAAGGCTGCCGACGGGGCCACGCGTTGACGGAGCGTAATAAAGCAGAGAAGCCGGTCTGCTCATTAGTCCTGAGCGCCGCGGTGGGGACTGTGTTCACGTCAGGGTTCGCGACACCGGCAAACCCTCAAGCCAGACAGCAGCTTTGAGGAAAACGGTGAAAATAACCAGCAAGGCGACCAACTCTTATTCCCGCCAGGGGAACCCGTAACTGCGACCTCTTTGACCCCCAGCGAGTCCCGACCCCCCGCTGTGACTCACCCCGCATCCAGCTGCAGCTCCTCACACACCTCTACGTCTTACCTGACCAAGGCAGAAACATCTCATTTCACACACACACACACACACACACACACACACACATACACACACACACACACACACACTTCTGCCACTAGTGAAAGGTGTGTCATTCAGACACACGTGGAGCAGCAGCTTACAGGTGTATCTCCTGCTCAGCTCAAATGTCATTCATGTCCCCAAGATCAGCGTATTTCCCATGTTTTACTGCATCTCTGAGTGTGATGATGCGCAGGCTCTTCCCTCTCCCTATGTGGCACCATCATGTGGCTCTTTCTGCCGGACCCCCCACGTGGGGCAGCTATGGACAGGCAGTTAGAGTGGCGCCACCTACAGGGAGCAGTGGACCTCCATCAGGGCCACTGAAGCAGGAGGGGATTCTTTACCACATTTTGCCCTCGATTTACCACACGCTAAACCAGAAGCCAAAATACTACACCGACCAACCGACCAAAAGGCCCGAGGTCCCCGTTTCATGAACTTACTGTCGCGTTTGGGCCAAACGTCTGAGGAGCACGGCGAGTTTCTCCAGTAAAACACTGATCTCTTGTGCGCAACTCTGTTTGTAATTCCATTCATGTAACTTCTTCACCACAGCGGCTACAAAGAGGAGAAGTGAGCTGAAAAGAAGAAGCAAAGAAGAATATGTGCAGACATGAAGAGTGCAGAAGGACAATAAGATTTTGTCTATTTTTATCAGGAATATTATTAGTCTAACATGAAAAATGTGTGAAATATGTGAAAAGTAGAACAAAGCCCTATTATAGCATTAATATGTCACCTGTTTAAACATCATTATGGTTTATATTGTAAGAGATTTGTAACTTACAACAAGGTTGTTGAAATGGAACTTCATCAGTTGTAATGACACAGGAAGCAGAGAGAAAACAGGGTAAAACGCTGTAACAAGAGGGGTACAAAATTTTAACAACGGGGCAGAACAGGACACCAGTTTGGCCACGTCAAGCTCAGTTGTTCGAAGCACAGTAAAATGCAGCGGTTGCCACGGCAATGAGGTGTGTGAGCTGCGCCAAACAGCAGCCGCGTCAGCAGCGGGACACAGTGGCCGGACTGTACCGCGGTAAAAGAGGAGCCGGCCGCTCTGATGGGCTCTGCTGCTCCCAAAGAGCCTGCTGCCCAGACTAATAGCACACACCAGCTCTATTAGTCACTGTTACCACACACACACACACACACACACACACACACACACTCCCGCTGGACACAACAGTACGGGGCTGTACTCCTGCTGGGAATTGACTGGCTGACGATGACAGACGACAGCGAAACCCGTCACACAGCAACTAGGGGAACGGGAACCAGCAAGTCCATCTGCATCTTCTGTGAACATCTCTATGTAGCTGTGGAAACCCTACGACAATGTACCCCCAGTGGTGCCCCGGGAAGGGGGGTTAGCAGCCCAACTGGATGAACCAGCAGATGAGGACCCTCCCTAATGGGGATTCATGGTTAGTATGGAACATATGTGTGACAAGATTTGTAGGAACCTCCATGACCTCAAGATCCACCAGGCCAAGATGAAATGCTTCATGAAAGTGATGACTGTGCAGCACAAGGGGGGGGGGGTTACCACAGTTTCACGCAAGAGGAGCCAGACCCAGAATGACCCATCGTGCCCAGATCCTCCTCACACCTCAGGCTCTGAGCCAGAGCAGATCAACAGACCATTGGCAGGTGACGTGGCCTCCAGCCAGGAAGGAGGGAGAGTGGAGGCATTTAGATGACGAAGTAGATGGGATTCTGAAGGCAGCAGTGAAGGGAGATCCGGGTAAGAAGCTCAGAACTATGACAGCAATGATCATGAGCTTAACAGTGGAGAGGTTAGACTCTGAGGAGAGACAAGAGATCAGGTGTCCCAGTCTGATGAACCTCAGGGCAACACAGATCAGCCAGCTGAGGAAGAGAAGGATGGCAAAACCTGACGGACATCCTGAGGGAAAAGCTCGTCATCCTAAAGAGAGCAGAGTGGCACAGGAGACGGGGAGGAGAAAGAACCAGGCAGTGGGGAGCCTTCTCTGCAAATTCTTTGGCTTCATGAAGCAGCTCTTGGAGCAAAAGCGACCACTTGTCCTGATCGAGGGAGGACAGCAACCGACACCAACAGGGAGCAAACCTGGGGTTCTGTAGGACCCTGATCGACCCACTAAACATGAAGGACCCCAGCTGGAAGGAAATGCATGAGGTTCTGAGGGCAGCCAGAAGTGGCTCAGCCCCAGGACCAAGTGGAAGACCCTAGAAAGTTTATAGAGGTGTCTCAAAAATCTGCAACCACTGTGGAGGAGGGTGAGGGCAGCTGGAGTGGATTCCTGAGAAGAAACACCTAAGAGGGACTAAGCAGCTCAGGACCATCTGCTTGCTCAGCATTGAAAGCAACATGTTGCTCCGTATCACTGCGTGATGAATGACGGAGAATCTCCTAAAGAATCTGCAGAAAGGTGGCCTCACCCAGGGAGCAGGATGAGCTGTGCTGTGCTTGAACCTCCCACAAGGAGGTTCTTCAGCACCATCACGTTCCAGGCAACATGAGGGTCCTCAAGCTGGACCTCGACAACAGCTTCAGCGTGAGAGTCGCCACCGGGGGCCAGCGAGAGCCTTTCAGTTGCACCAGCTGCAAAGGAGAGGTACACCTGTAGGCACCATTTTGGTGACGCACAAGTCAGCCGAGGCGGAGCAAAGCGGCCCGTCAGCCGCCGAGCCGAGCCGAACCGAGCCAGGCGCCCACGGATCGCCGGGGGGCTCAACATATGTGTAAACATTTGCAGATGTGAGCGGTGAGGTCACTGCTGTGCTCCGCCTCTCGACACGCAAACGGTGCCGCCGTGTTTATGCAAATGAGGGGCCAGAATGTTGTGGCCGGTTGAGGGGTGGAGCCACAGAAGCAGAACCAGGACAGAAGACAGCCGGGTTTTAGGCAGCCC
This sequence comes from Arapaima gigas, assembly GCA_900497675.1. NCBI lineage: Eukaryota > Metazoa > Chordata > Actinopteri > Osteoglossiformes > Osteoglossidae > Arapaima > Arapaima gigas. Next base: position 218,951 of record UFQX01000153.1, read on the forward strand.
CACCCGCACTGCCCCGGGGCCCTTCAGCGTGCAGCTGGTCACACCTGGTCATCCTGTTGACCAGCTGGCCCCGCCTCTGACAGGAAGTCCCGCCCCCCCCCAGCTCGCAATCTGACAACAAAGCGACGGAACCCAGGCCGAGGCCCCCCTCACACCCGCACACTCAGCACTAAAGGACCAGCTGCATCGTGTGGATTTATTCAGCCAATTAGCCTGAGACATCTGCAAATTTATATGCATTAAATATTATATGTGACACGAATCAAGTGCAGCCGCCATAAATCACTGCAGGGAATTAGGGTTTTCTGAAGGCGGCTGAATACCGGAGATGTGCTGCTCACGAAAAGTGTAATGAGAAATGCTGACCACAGCACCATCCGTGGTAAAACAAGGTAAAAAGTACAGTCATCTTCAGGCAGACGTGATTACTACTGAGCAGTGTTAAAACATGGTAAACTTACTGTATGGCACTGGGGGGACCTGGAAAAAGCAATTAGTGTCAACGACCCCCTGGGTCCAAAACTAAAAACTAACCCCTCGTATTAACGTGAAAGAATCGGGAGCTGGTCTGAATCGCGGGATATTACAGCGGTCAGGCCTGGAGCCCAATCCCTCCCGGTCACACACTCCACCCTGCTGTGACCCCCTGAATCGTGACAGGAGGGCAGGGGTGTCCTGAGAGTCGCAGAGGGAAGAGAAGAAGAAGAAGAGAGTTGAGCATCGGTGACCAGCCGCCCCGCACTGCTGGACCGGGTCATGGGTTTGTGTCCCTGGTTATGACCCAGTCTAACTTTAACTGACTGTTAACAGTTTACGGGCTCATTAAGCAGGCGGTTGGTTTTCATAAATAATCCATAACACATCAATATTGATCAGCTTTCCCATGTTAGTCAGGATCTGTTCTCTCTAATCAGCATGAGCTACATCAGGTGGCTCGCGATGTAAACAAAATATTTCCACTTTGCTGCATAATTGATGAGCTGGGTGTGTGGTGTGTGTGTGGTGTGCGGTGTGTGCGGTGTGCAGTGTGTGTGCGGTGTGTGCGGTGTGCAGTGTGTGTGTGGTGTGTGTGGTGTGCGGTGTGTGCGGTGTGCAGTGTGTGTGTGGTGTGTGTGGTGTGCGGTGTGTGTTTGCGGTGTGTGTGTTGTGCGCGGTGTGTGTGTGGTGTGTGTAGTGTGTGCGTGGTGTGTGGTGTGTGTGGTGTGTGCGGTGTGTGCGGTGTGTGCGATGTGTGTGCAGTGTGTGTGCAGGGTGTGTGCGGTGTGTGTTCGTGGTGTGCGGTGTGTGTTCGTGGTGTGTGGTGTGTGTGCGGTGTGTGTAGTGTGCGGTGTGTGCGGTGTGCAGTGTGTGTGTGGTGTGTGTGGTGTGCGGGGTGTGTGTGCGGTGTGTGTGTTGTGCGCGGTGTGTGTGTGGTGTGTGTAGTGTGTGCGTGGTGTGCGGTGTGTGTGGTGTGTGCGGTGTGTGCGATGTGTGTGCAGTGTGTGTGCAGGGTGTGTGCGGTGTGTGTTTGTGGTGTGTGGTGTGTGTGCGGTGTGTGTGGTGTGTGTGCGGTGTGTGTGCGGTGTGTGCGGTGTGTGGGGGGTGTGTGCGGCGTGTGGGGTGTGGTGGGTGTGTG
>UFQX01000153.1:220710-241198 GCA_900497675.1 Arapaima gigas
GGTGTGTGCGGTGTGTGCAGTGTGTGTGCAGGGTGTGTGCGGTGTGTGTTCGTGGTGTGTGGTGTGTGTGCGGTGTGTGTAGTGTGTGTGTGGTGTGTGTGGTGTGTGCGCTGTGTGTGCGGTCTGTGTGCAGTGTGTGTGGTGTCTGTGCGGTGTGTGCGGTGTGTGTGTGGTGTGTGCGGTGTGTGTGCGGGGTGTGTGCGGTGTGTGTGGTGTGTGTGTGGGGTGTGTGCGGTGTGTGTGCGGTGTGTGTGGTGTGTGCGGTGTGTGCGGTGTGTGTGCAGGGTGTGTGCAGTGTGTGTTCGTGGTGTGTGGTGTGTGTGCGGTGTGTGTAGTGTGTGTGCGGTGTGTGTGGTGTGTGCGGTGTGTGTGCGGTCTGTGTGCGGTGTGTGTGCGGTGTGTGCGGTGTGTGTGCGGTGTGTGTGCGGTGTGTGTGTGCAGGTATAGATCACTGATGACGGACGGAGCCACAGCTGTACACAGGAGCACATGGCTGCCACTGAAAGCTCCGCCCCCGAGGGGAACAAATGAAACCATCAGCTTTGTGTCGTCAGCTGCTGATGAACTTCTCGTGGAGACCATTTCATCCCGACAGTCGTCCCGTGTCACACACTGTCACTGTCATTTACATTCCATTATCAGAAGCCTTCTACTGTAATCGTGGGATAAGAAGAAACCTTCGTCACTGTCATTGTCACCATCATCACCATTGTCATCTTCATCCAGTGTCCTCAGCAGTCACTGTTTTCCACTCCAGAGCATGTCACACATCCGCAGGTCGGCCTTCACAGACCAGCATGCGCACGGGTCACGTTTGTCACATGTGCGTGTCGGACATTATTATTATTATTATTATTATTATTATTAATGTCTTTATCTGACAAATTTCTCCAAAGTGACTCACACTGCTGTACCAGTTGATACCCCGGGGTAGTTTACAGCAGGAGATGTGATTGCAGGAAAAAACGAGACTTGACAACCATGTGGTTACAGTCCAGCTGAGCTCACAACCACCCCCCAGAGCCCAGCAGGTCAAACTGGAGCCGGTGGGTTTCCGGTGGGGTACAGACCCACGGAATTGTGCGCGGTGACGGCGGCTCTGCTGCCCGCTCGGCCGTGACAAATAGGGACGTCCCCGTCACAGAGGAAGCCAGTTGTTTAGCGATGAACACGAATGAGCTGCTTGTTTTGATCATAACCTGCAGCGTTTCGTACGAGCAGAAATTATTCACAACACGGAGCGGGTCAGGGGTGCAGCTACTGCCTTGCAGCGCCGGAGCCGCTTGGCCGCGGGTTCGAGTCCAGCTCAGTCTGGGTGGGTCTGCTGTGGGTGTTCTGGTTTCCTCCCACAGTCCAAAGACACGTGTTTCAGGTCAGTTGGTCACTGTAAAGTGCCTGCCTGTGTGTGTGTGTGTGTGTGTGTGTGTGTGTGTGTGTGTGTGTGTGTGCGTGCGCTGCAGAGCACTGAGGCGCCCGGTTCTGAGGAGCCGGGTGAAGCCAGCACACCCCCGCGGTAAAACACGGTACGAGAGACACTGATTACACAGCTGCTGACACTGCTGAGTGATGCGCTGACTCTCTTCACGCCACAGATTCCAAATTAACAACTGAAAGGTAATTAGTCCAAGTCTGGATGTTCAGTCCTTTCAACGTTCATGCAGATCGACGTGCAGAACATTTCCGCCGGGTTCTAGAAACTTCCACAGAAGGTGCTCGGCTGTTGGGATGAAGAGCCCACAACTGAAGGGGCGTGTGGGAGGAGTCATGAGCCCCGTTGAGTCATCTGACCAGCGATGCCATTCGTAACTCGCACGCGCACACACACACACACACACACACACACACACCCCCCCCCCCCCCAGGACTAAACCTGCCCCTCTAATTCTCACACTCAGCTTTTCAAACACATTGAAAACAGGAAAAACTGACAAAACATTCAGCTCGTCTTTCTAATTAAAGACACACATCATTAACGAGAGACTGAAGCTGCCGTTTCCTAGCAACAGCTCTCCGCGTCCCGCCTGAGGCCGAGCGAGTGACCCTGACACGGTCACCCCCGGGGGGGCCGAGTGGACGAACGTGACAACTCACGCAGGTGCGTTATTATTATTAATAATTATAAATCTATATGGTCGGTTATAAAGTTGATGTGTTCAGATATTTTTGCCCCAAAGTGGTGATGAAGTCAGAGTACAGTTTCCCTCCGGGTTTCAGCCTGAGGAGGAGGGGGAGGAAGACCCCAGAGGAAGGAGAACAGGACCCAAGACAACGATCCGTTCTTCCGAGACGTCACCGTCTTCTCGTCCTCCCGTGTTCGCTGTCGCCGTTGACAACAGGCCACTGCAAACAATGGCTGTAACTGCAGCTTTGGTATAAGTTTAAATAAGAACGAACGTCTGGCGTCACGTGGCCCTGGGTTCCTGCCAGCCTGGTAAGTCGACCCTCGTGCCACACACTGAATTACCACGGTAACTGGTTTCCAGTTATCGCACCATCAGCGAGGACCAAGTCGCCCTCAGAGTCGCACCACGTCCCCCCCTCTGTCCATCGGCACCTTCACCCTCCCACCGAATGCCCGCGTCTCCGTTTCTGCTCACACGTTCGACACACGAGGCCCTTCGGGTTTCTCCGAGGTGCTTTCAAGTCAAGAAGCGCAGCACAGCTGTGAGGGTAAAACAACTGGTTGACCTCTGGTGACCTGCAGTAAATAGCTTTTCTGCTTTTCCGGAACCGTTTAATTAACCTTTTTTCCTTTGCGCACCAGTAGCACACTTTTCTTATCTTCTCTTCTCTCAGTGCCTCCTTCAGGAGGTTCACCTTGGTCATTTCACTCACGACCACCTCACGGTGTCGATACGCCACAAGACGGAACGCGTTGAAACCTGCAGACGCAGTTGCGGAGCCTCGGACCTCGCAGGAATCACTCCTCCTGGCCGTCTGCGGCGTCGTGACTGCGGAGATGTTCGCAGCACAGCAGCAGCACACGTGTGGAAATGTTCTTGGACATCAGTGCGCGAGAGCAAACCGAGCAGCAGGGGATTGTGGGAAGGCTGCGCTCAGCCCACCTCCACAGGTGATTCCACCTTCAAATGAGCCGCGTTTCCCCGTCAGAGAGGTGGAGACCCGCCGGGTCCACAGGCCGCCTCTCCAGGTGCCCCCCAGAGCAGCAAGAACGTTCACAGGCACAGGGATACAAATCTCTCCCACTGTTGTGCTGCACATTTAATCTCTCGGCAACTTTTCATATTTTATGCAGACGTTATTTTTCCAACTCGCTGTCCGGAAAAATGATAAAAGTGAGTGTCTTTGAAGTAGTTTGTATTCTCGGTGGGGCTGGGAGGAACGAGTCTGTAAAATGTATACTTCTGTGTCAGTGAAGAGCGGAGGGGCAGTACAGGCGGCGACAGCGACATTAATTAGTCCCTCGGTAAACGACAAACAACAAACAACAAACAAACAACAAACAAACAACAAACGCCAAACGACAAACAGGGTCACCGCTGCTTCTGAGGGTCTCCAGTCTCTGGTGAGACCCCCTGGTGACAAAGTCAGCTGCAGTTTCACACAGGGGGCCAACAACAGTAGCGTTAGCACAGCGCCCCCCCACCCCCGCTGCCACGCGGACTAAGGGTCAAGTGGGGACACTCATCATTTTTCACTTTTCTCTGTAGAATTTGTACTGAAAAATTGTGAGTTGCGGTCCAGTCACAGACTGCAGCGAGGACCTGTCACCTGTCACCTGTCACCCGTCACACCATCCAGCCGGCTGCTTTCGGGCCTGACAAAGGCAACGGGCACTGAGCCTAATGGCCACTGTGAGAAGCAGCACAGTTAGGAAAGATTATATTTCATGTTTCATTCTGGATGATTTTACTGAATAAAACGGCAGAAACGGACTCCTGCGGACGTGTTGGTCAGAGTGCGGAGATGAACAGTGGAGGTCGAGTGGGGCCACGTTGCCGTCACACTGTCACACTGACACACTCCCCCTCGCCCCGCTAGCGCAGTAACGCATCCCGGTGCCACGTGGCGTGACGCTCTGTGGTAAATGACCACGCCGTAAATGTCTCCCCGCCTCGCTGGCTCCTATTACGCTTGTGTTATTATGCGGCCGCTGTTTACCGCGTTTGTTCCCTTTGTCACAGTAACGAGACTCATTTGTTTAAAGATTATTCAGGCTGTTAGTGGCTCAGCCCACTTGGTTTCCGTGCCGTTTACTTTGGAGAGGAGCCTCTGCCAAATGAATAAATATGAATGTAAATGTGTTTACAGCCAAACACCGTGTTTGTTTGCGGTTTTTATACGGACATTACAATGCACTGTAGGGCTACTGTAAAGTATCAGCGTGTCACTTTCCCACACAGTAACAGTGTGTTATACTGTACGGCTCATCTGTACAAATTCAGCATAACCCAGCCGTCCATTTTCCTGCAGCGCTCATCCTGAGCCGGGTTACGGTGACGGACACAGGAATATCATGTCATTTAGAGACGATGAGTGAGGGAGCCAACAGTGGGGGGTCTTGAGTCTCATGTCTGACCAGAGGTTCTGGAAAAGGGTCCAGAGTGCAGCTCTTGCTCCAGTCGGTCTATGATGACCCGGTACAGCGGTCCGGGGTGGCAGGTTCAGTTGTCCTGTATCTGACCAGAAAGAGGGACCACTGGTCCACAGACTGCGGTCCAACTGCAGCCGCAGTCGCAGTCGGAGCCACGGTCATGTCGCAGTCGCAGTCCCAGACACAGTCGCAGTGACAGACACAGTCACAGTCTGCAGTCACAGTCGTGTCACAGTTGGAGCCGCAGCCGCAGCCACAGCTGGAGCCACAGTCGTGTCGCAGTTGCAGTTGCAGTCACAGACACAGTCGCAGCCCGCAGTCGCAGTCGTGTCCTAGTCACAGCCGCAGTTGGACCCAGAGCCATTGAAGGTCCCCGTAAATAAGGGCTGGACTGACCAAATGAGGCCCTGGCTCACAGTTCCACGCGGGGGGTCCTGTCTCCCGCTCCAGGTGCCACCCGCAGAGCGCCAGCAGGCCACGCCTCCTTGTTTTGAGGAACACAAATCGAACGGCTTTTATCGACCACGTGACGCATCTCCGTTACAAACGCTCGCTGCTGCCCACGGGGGGTCTGACAGATGTGATTACGCTGCTGCTCCTTTTCTGCACTCTGCCACCTCGCAGGGATTCTGCTGCGGACGCGCCGGTGCGGTCACTTCCGGAAGGAGCGGAGAAGGACGAGCGAGGTGGTTCTCGCCTCGTCCGGCGGCGCCGCCCGTCCGGCTGGACGACGGGTGACGGCTGACGTTCGTGCTGTGGGTGTGAGGCCCAGCGCCACCGTGAGGCCAGACACTCGACTCCCCTCACTGGCGACTGAGCCGACACGCCGAGCCTCAGGGAGACCCGATTAACTCTGGGACCATTTTTATTCAAATAAAGTCTCCCTTTTGTCAGTTTAACCCGGCGGATTGAATCCTCGTTATTTCACTGTGTAATTTATTCCCTGAAAAGTAATTAATTGAGAATAAAAACGGTCAGGTTGTGTGCCTTCCATAAGAATGGATTGTTATTGCTGCCTAATGACAGGACATTAATCATGCGAGTGGCGCTGAAACAGATACTGAGCTCAGGAAGAAGATGATTATTTAACAGGATAAATGCGGTGAGACTGCTTACCTCACGCATTTGTTTACCGCGGTACGGCTGGCATTTGACGCCTCCCACGCAAGGCCCTTCTGGGTGGCAGGAAGGCCACCCAGAGCAGCGCTCGGGACCCCTGTTCACAGTGGCGGCCAGTGGCTAGACAGAAAAACCCCTCAGCGTGGGTGACAGGGACAGATGACAGGTGACCCCCGCTGGGTCTCCGACAAACGCCACCCCAGCCGACGACTCACCTTCATACTGCAGACGTCACCGTTGTCACCGATCCTCAATCTCCTCCGTCACCAGCCGTCCAGGAGGTCCCCAGCGATGTCCCAGCAACCCCTGTCCAGGAGAAAGGGATTCGAATGATTTCCCAGAACACAGCGGCAATTTAGCTGCAAACGCAGATGGCGATTATTTACATTCCACCATCTTTATCCTGCAACTCGACACCTAAGTGAGGCAACTACTTTGGACAAGTTCACTTCGCCAATTCACTGCGAAAATTATTTCCCACGGCTCCCGGGGCGGATTTTCAGTCTGCAGCGTCGAGGTTTAGCAGAACGGTGCCCAGGGCCCCTGCTGGAGAGCAGAAGCTCGGGGCACCTGCACTTTCGGGGAGGATGGGGAGCAGATTGTTTCCAAGGGCAGGTGGGGGTGAGGTGTGTCTGGGGGCTTCAGGCCCAGTGTTTTACATTCGTGTGTCACCTAGTTTCAGAGCGGTTTGCTGAACCCCATCACCCTCCTGGTGTTCCTCAAGTCCACAGCACAGTACACCATAATGAGGAACTGTGACGTGTCCGATAGGGGGCCGCCACACACAGCCATTACATGTCATCTGCCATAAACAGTTCAAGTCCAGACAGCAGCTCAGTGGCCACTGATGTTTGTCACCGGCTGGGGTCCCCGTCTCTGTCAGGAAGTGACTGTGACAAGAAGGTGTACTCGCATCTCATGGGGACCCTGGAGTCCAAGCTGATGCTCCACATGTGGTCCAAATCCAGGCCGAGGGCTCCTGAGCTCCTGGATGCTGGAAGCTCCTCATCTCCAGCTCTTAGGTCAGCTGCTTGTTCTTCAGTCACTGCCATTTGGCAGCAGGGTAATTTTTACTGTGATCAAGGACACTGCAGCAGGAGATGGGATCCGAACCCAGGTCTTTCAACACTTTCAACACACGACACTTTTGACCAAATAAAAAGACGACTTAAGCTGTCGGCTTTCCGGGCGACTCGGGTGACGCGAGAAGGATGCAGCTCCACTGGGAAGACGAAGACCTTCACCATGTCCCAAAAACGTGCAACGTTCCTCGTTACATTACTGATCCCAAACCCCTTAGGAACACCAGTCAGGAGCTGTAAACACTGCGGAAACCAGGAGAATGAAGGTGGTCTTGCTCTTCACTGCCCCCTATCGGCTCAGAGGGTAAACACACTTTGTCCACAGGGGGTCTAGAGATCCGAGAGAATCAGACTGGACAGACAGACGGAAACCAGCTGTCGTCCAATATCCCCTTGAGCTCACAGAGCTGCAGCGAGGACCCCCCTCAGCCACACTGCCCCCTGCGTGCACTCCTTTCCTCGCCATTAATATTACTTTATTTTCAATAATAAAGTGACACAATTATCCACGAGAATGTGAAGCACTTATTCACCACGAGCAGCCGCTTCCCAGCCCCAATTCATTAGTTCTCCGCACAGGGGAGATGTGCTGATCTGCATTTGGGTCCTGGGGGGGTCGCTAATTTACCTGAAAGGGTTACAAAGTGGCACATAATGAGCGGTGTGACGGAAGTGCCGAACACGCAAAACACGGGACTGGGGGTGGCACTGTGACATTAATTACCATATAAACACAATTATTTTAGCATCGGTTTGCCGGATTATTCGCCCTCTGGGGGTGGAGGCCACACCTGGGGTCAATCGCGCAACTTCACTCCTCATCGCCGCACAAGCAGCCAAACGCGACGCCGTCCACAAACTTAGCAGGACCGTGGAATCGCGTGAATATTTCTGCTCCAGGTGGCGCGACGCTGAAATAGACGCCTGTGTTGCAGGAAAATTAGAGATGACAGGAGTGAAAAATGTGGCATGTTTATTAATGAGCACCCCCACAAAGGAGAACACGGGGGGTCAGCAGGGCGCTCAGCTCACAGCTCCACCAACACTGATGCAGCAACAGATAAACGGTCACGGGGAGCTGATACACAGCGGCCCCCCGGGGGTCTTGGGTCTCCGAGAGGCTGAACCGGGACACGTGCTGACAAAGAGATACCGCTGCGGGTCCCACTCCCCTGCTGGGGACGTGTCCCACATCCCTCATGTGGACCCTGGGATGGGCAGCTAGAAGACTTCCCCTTCACCCCTCATTTACTGAACAGCTTACTTTCTACCAGTCTGTCTTTGTGCTGCTTGGTGAGGCGACGTCACCATAGATCATTTCCCACCTTTCAAAGACACCACATACAGGTGGATGTTGCATCAGATGAAGCCAGAGCCGCCACTGGAAACACCAGTCATGAGGGTGAGGTTGTCCTCCTCTGGAGAACCGTGACCCTGCGCTGGACACGTGGTTCAGGGTAATGGAGGGATGGATGAATTGTTTCTGCTCACCATGGAAACATCTCCTGACCTTTTACCTGTCCTCTACAAACCCCAGAGAAAAACCAGCTGGTGATGAAACATCTCCGTGACATGTTGTCCTGTCATAACGGTCCCCTCCTTGGTGACAGAGACCGCAGCCAAGGTCATGCGATCGCTGCCCTGCTGTGCTCGCGGCCCACGGCAGATGATCACGGACAGAACACCAGGGTGCTCAGGGGCACCTGCAGAGGGCGCTGTAGCTCACCTCTAATTTTAACTCTGTGGTCATTAGCAGAAGGCCAACATGGAGCTCCTGCCACAACATCTGGCCTCCCTGGTGGTTCTTCAGCTATAGTAATGAAGACCAAGGGGGTTCAAGCTTACACACACACACACACACACACACACACACACACACACACACACAATCTCCTGGCAGACAGTAACTCTTCCTGCCATCCCACATCTCCTACCCAGGTGACAGGGAGTAAATTGCTCTGCCCCATCGGTCTCGCCACTCAGGCCATTTCCAGTTAATGCATGATGGGTTCAGAGGGTGGGGGAGGAGGCTGGCATCACAGGGGGCTGTGTGTGTGACGGTCTGACTGTGATGTCTGAGTGCTCTAGAAGGGCTTTGTGGCCCAGAGAAGGTCCAGCACCTGCTGTCCACACGGTTCCAGCCAGAGGTCGGGGGTCGAGGGTCTGAGTCTCTGTCCGGTTCGGTCCAGTCAGGGCTCCTCAAATGTCCCATAAGCTGTGTTTATAACCTCTAAACGGAGCTGCAACAAAAACATTGAGATATAATCAAAGAGGCTGTACTCTGCAGTTTAATCTGCTACTTGAAAAACATGTCATGAGTGGAACTTCAGAATGACGCAGACGATGTCGGAACGCGAGTGTAACCAACACAGAGCGTCACCACTTTATTCGTGCACAAATTAAGTTTTGAATAACATGTTTAAAATGAACCAGTAGTTCGTGGTTTAAAATGACTGCATTATATATCATTTCTCATTATTATCATCTCATCATTATTCTGTGTTCGAGGTGAAACGGCTCCTCTGCCAGCTCACGGGTGAGAAGCTCCAAACCAGAGAGGAACAGGGGGCCCAGGCCTTCAGAGCAGGAGCTTCAGGGGGGATTAAAACATTCCGACGTTCAAAGCTGCGTCTCTCTTCATCTCTGTTTAAACCTCAACCGCTGCTGCACGACCGCGAGCGCAACTTAATGACCGAGTGCTGCGGGTCCACCTGGAGCGCCGCTCGTCGCCCCGCGTCCCGCGTCCCACGTCTCAGCACACACTCCACACACACCACACACTCCGCACACCGCTGCTCTCCTGTTGCTCACAGACAGACACTCGTAAAATGCTGTAAAATGTCGGGTTTTCGGCGCTTCCTGTTCAGTCGCTTGGAAAGGAATTAATTACAGTGCAGAAATGTCTCATGAAAGACTTTTGGGAAATTGTAATCATCATCATTAGAGTCGTCGTGGAGACGCTGGTTCACACCATCAGTTTACATTGGCTTACGGGGGTCATGGGGGGCAGGCTGGACAGCCACTGGGGACCCTGGGACTCGAGGCCTGAGCTCACGAAGGCGCTGTCTGTTGGACCCGTGAACCAGAGCACCGCAAGCGCTGCAGTAAAAACAAGCAAACTGTGTTGGGAAGTCAGGACGGAATAAAGTCGTAAACACAGTAATAATGATGTAATAAACATTAAACCGAAGGAGAACCTGGTGCAGCAGACACATGGAGACAGAGGGGCAGCTGGGGCCACCAGTTCTGTAACCACGAACCCCTCACACACACACACACAGCGCAGGGAAACCCACGGCAGTCCCTTCTGAGACCTTTTACACACTAGCAGCTCCTTTTATGAATCATGTAACAACAACGTTCTACATCCCTGAATACACGTTTTTACGAATGCAGGGTGTAGCACTGTGTGTGTGTGTGTGTGTGTGTGTGTGTGTGTGTGTGTGTGAGTGTGTGAGTGAGGGAATTCGTTCCACGGAGAAGTGATGCTACTGTCAAAATGATATTTCTCATGCTGATTTTACAGGCAATATGTTGGATTGTTCACCCTCAACTCCATCTCCTGAGGAGAATTCTCACCACCCCTGGGCTCCATTACGGCCCCACGGAGCCCCGATTCCACACCTTCACACAAAGAGCCTGTTGCCTCCGGTTTCATCATTCCGGTGGGTTCCACACCGATGTGATGCCACAGTTTTACGTATCAATACGTATCCTCGCAGCACAGAGTCGGCAGCATCACCTCCCTCGATCCAACGTGACCTCTGACCCCAGGGTCGCCGGCCATTTAACATCCCTCCTCCTAATGATGAGCAGCTCGCAATGTTTCACCTTTTAGCACTTAACTATTTTACCGATAAAAATGGGGTGAAATAAATGTTGTCAAATGAAACGTTTCCCTTCAGCCCCGCAGCTCCCATCCTGCCATTGTCCTCTGTTGTCTTTCCACCACCACTGACTTAATGGCATTTTAATCCCAGGGAGCAGCAGGTAAAGTCACACTCTGTATTTGCTGCACCACATGGTCTTGGAGCCACTGACACTGAGCAGGTTTTAAACCAGTACAAACTGCACAATAATTACACCTGAGTGTTAACATGTGCCTTTAACAGCACAGACAACTGAGTAAGACGTGAATCTGGGGGCAGAGGATTTAGTTACAGTAAATGTGACACCGAGCAAAGCTGGGGAGGAGCCAGGTGTCAGGTGAGCAGGAGAGAACTGTGTTCAGAGGACCTACGGTGCTCCTCAGGTGATGTAGTATAACCGGCTCTGTGTGTGTGTGTGTGTGTGTGTGTGTGTGTGTGTGTGTGTCCATCGGTCCTGCTCTCTGCGACTGTCGTCTCCTTCCTCCGAAGATAAGTCAACAATGAATTATCCCCAAAACACAGTGGAGTCAGTGACGGTACTGGAGCCAAGCAAACTCCCCCTGAACTGAAGCGCTGCGGTAAAAAAGCCCCTCCAGCCTTGTAACGGGTGGTGTAAAAATTAACTGTGTGAATCTGTCTGGGTGTAAAACGCGGTGAAGGGAGAAGAACGAAGTGGCCGCAGTCCAGTGCAGCGAGCCGTCGCCTCTCTGACATCAGCACTGGTCCCGCATTCAAACCGCCCGTTTCGGGGATCGCAGCAGAAGTCGGCTGTGCGCGGCATCTGGGAGCCACGTTCCGCGTTTCCTGTTTTCCGGCTCCTTCTGGGAATTCGTGCGCCGAAATCACAGCGCTTCACGTCAAAGGAGGAACTCGACATTCTGCTGTAAGGTTGACACGACGGCTGAGATGCAACGCTGAACTAACTGCCGAGAGCAGCCAGCAGGTGGTGTCACGGTTTAGGACTTTGACTAATGACAGGGAGGGCCAGCAATAACCAAACCCATTTGACCACGCGAGGTCCTGAATGTGACGGGAAACACAACGTCGGTGATGGCGGCAGGGGAGACGGTGCCTGGAGCAGTGAAGCTGTCTGCCTTCCCTGCCTGTTGACACCCCACACTCCACATCTCCCTGTTTGGCATCTCAACGCCTTCGTGATCCACTCATCCCGGGGACTCGACGCGGCGAGCAGAGGGAGACGTCACCCGACGCCATGGAAACATTCACACCTTTTGGGACTGAAGGAGTCACGTAGTGCGGGCGAGCAGGACGGCCGTGGAAGCAGGAGCGCCCCCTGGACTGCGTGTGGGGCTCATTCTTCGGCTGCAGCAGCACGGCAGCCATCAACAGACACAGTGACAGTGACCCAAAGGCCAGCGAGGACAGGTGGACGGTCACCAGCAACTGACCTGCTAACAAGACTAACGGCTGCACTTTGTGTGTGAGGGTCCAGCGGGGGGCAACGCCCCTCCAGCCGCTTCCTCCGTTCTTCCAGTTTCCTGCAGCACAGTGAAGCGCAGCAGCAAAGCAGGGAAACATAATTAATGAGCATCAACAAACCATTAAGATTCCAGTTATTGGGAAGTGCTGTGGAATTAATGTAACACCTCTGGGAGAATTACTGCGGCAGTGTGAGCGCGCGCGTGCGTGTGTGTGTGTGTGTGTGTGTGTGTGTGTGTGTGTGTGCGTGTGTGTGTGTGCGTGTGAATGCCTGGGGGGGTGATCCAGAGGTGGGAAAACTGCTGGCTCACCTCCCCTAGTCAACCACAGTGCAATTTCCCATAAGCCCCTGGGAGGCATCGCCACGAAAACACCAGCAGTACGGGGGGCACCAGAGGCTGAAGCCCAGAGTTCATCTGAAAAGGGGGGGGTAAATGGCCAGAGAAAATGCAGGGGGGGTGACTTTCAGCACAGGGTTTGAAATGAGCAGAGTGCAGAGTTTCTCGCTGCATCAGAAAGGAGGGGGATTCAGACCTGCAGGCTGTCGGCGTTTCAGGACCGGCAACGCGTGTGAGACGCCTGGGACACCTGGACTGAGGACAGTCACCTGTACAGCTGGGCTCGAGCTGCCGCCCCTCTGCTCACCGCACGCCGCCCACATCTCCCTGACACTAATTCAGCAGATACGGAAGTTTGAAGAAAGTTTCTTTTGCTGCTATATTTATTTAAGTAATTTAACTGAGGCCACTTGAACTGCAATTCAAACTAAATGAGAGGAGAAACAGCGTTAACCTTGGGGGTCCTCGACAGGGACTCAGTCCAGTGTCAGCAGGGAGTGTGAGGGGACCACTGGGACTGGACAGGAGGCTGGAATGAGTGACTGAACAGAGTCCACTTGGGAAACTCAGTATTTCCACTGAGACAGCTGGCAAGTCCTGCTTTAATTCTCCATCATTAGATGTTCATACAAAAAACAATTTATAGAAGGTTGTTAAACCATGTTCAGGTCCCCTATTAAGCTGCTGTTGCCATGTCAACTGGACACTTTTCATTTAATTTCCAATATAAAATCACACATGGATCATATAGAGCTCTGTCACCATCGCACGGGAACCAGCTGTGTGGGGGGGGTCATACGGACCACACTCCGTCTCGGGCTTTGAAACGTACCGTTTGTACGTCACAGTTCGGTATGTGTTGCCTTTCAATACTGCATGTTTTGATGTGTTTTATGTTAAACGAACGTCTGTCTGCGTTCTGTTCAAAACTTCAGTGTTCAGGTACAGCCACCGTGACTGTGGAAGACAGTGGGGGGGGTGTGATTCACAAGGAGTCAGTAGGAGAAAGATGGACAGAGGTGAGTTTGTCGGGTGTCTGACTATGTGAACCTCGACATTTTGTAGAGCATTTTAAACTTTGTTAGTCGTTGAGCAAAAACAACCTATTTTCGGCAGCTAAGGAGCGTCACCCACAGAGGGAGGAGGAGATCCCGGTGACCTCTGCCCACACCTCTGCAGGGGGCTCGACCCGGGCATCGGCAGGTGATGATGGAGCTGGCGGCCGTCTGCCCGCACGCAGCTCGTGCACAGGTCCACCTGCCCTCTGCTTTGCTGCCCATTTTCCCGCCGGGCTCATCGCCAGTGCCCTGCAGGGGCCGTCTCCTTCCCGCCGGCAGGTCGAGTGCGTCGGCACAGCGCCGCTCACAGTCATCGCCTCCGGCCCGTATTAATAATGTGCTCAACGTGCTAAATCAAAGTGCCACACTCGTTTATTGAGAGTTCTCTCCGTTTTCACCGCTGCAGCAGCATCGGTTCGCGCAGATGTTCAGCAGCTGCACTGTGCAGACACCGTCGTCCAGGAGCTGCTTGGCGACGCACTGCACGACACCCAGTGCAGCACAGCTTGCAGAGCTGCAAACAACAGCAAAATGAGGGAGCAGGAGATGGTCTGGACCCCGGTGCTGTCACCTGTTCCACAGGTTCACCACAGAGTCAAAATGGTTTTACTGCGTATTACCACAGTGTCTCTCTCACACACACACACACACACACACACGCACACACACACACACACACACGCACGCACGCCGTGCCCACGTCTCCGTGCAGCTGTACCCATCGGCTGACATGCCACGTTTCGTAGGGCCACATGTTGCTATTTTTACACACTCTGCTGTGTGACGTGGCTGCTGGTTGACCCATTAGCATGTTACAGGCGCAGGGACACGGTGCTCCCAACACAGGGGGCAAGTAAATATCCCCCAGCGGCTTAAAGAGCCGCTGTTACTCATAGGCACACACAGGCAGCCTAGAGGGTGTACACAACTTTGGCTGCAGCAGAGGACAGGGACTCACACCTGCTGGGGACATCAGTCCACCAGCATCATCCTGTACAGAACTCCTCCATGTCTTCACACACTTTCACACATGGGCTCACACACTGTGCCTGGTCACACGACCGCAGCTCTGCGGGGGGTCAGCAACGTTCTTTTGTTTCCTTTTATAAAAGAGGAGGAGATAAAAAAAAACAACCCCCCCCCGGTGTCGGTGGCAGGTTACCATGGCAGCAGCCCCCGTGCAGCTCTCATCACTGTGTCACTGAGGTGTAAATGAAACCCTCTGTTCTGCTGTCACTAACCAAATGCAAAGGTGACATAATTAAAAGCCATTTAAAGTCCTGTTTGTGAACATAGAGCCACGAGGGGTCTTTATCATCTCGATAACACAGGTAGGCACCTAAACAGGGAAACTGCTGCAGGTGAGGAGGGGCAGGTAAGGGGTTGAGGGACTGAAGAAGCAGCAACTCAGAGACACACAGTAGACACATCACTCTGCTCCCCGAAGCCCCACGGCAGTTCACCATGGTTTACCCATCCATACAGCAGGCTCTGCCTCAAAACAGGGTAAATTCCCTAACACAAAGTACAACAACAAGGCAACAGGTCTGGGCACGGCGCCCCCTGCTGTCCACGTTGACAGTAAAAGCCAATATTAGTCACACCAGCTGCTGGTGTCTCGAAAATGAAAACCAGTAAACGGCCTCATTTTGAGGTAAATAACTGCAGACAGAATTGCTTCATGGTCCAAACGGCAGGGAGTCGTAAATGAGAGAAAGTGTGTTGAGTGCAGAACTTCTGCTGGAACTCTGGCATGTGTATGAGGATATATTTACAGGTGTGGAGCTGACAGGTAGCGTGTTTACCTGTCAACCCCCCCCCCCCCCCCCCCCCCCCCCCCCCCCCCCANCCTGCAACAGACGGGCTTCAGCCCCAGACTCTTGCGGTTTTTTCCTGTCAACCCCCCCCCCCCCCCCCGCTCTGCTGCACAGCAACCACAGTGGAACAACAGAGAGTAAAGACAACAGAGATGTTACTGTGAGGAGCAGTGTGGGCAGATACGAGACCACGTTCACACTGTGTGTGTGACACATAGGGATCAGGGTCAGAGACTGGGTTCAGTGTCACCTTCACAGAACATGCCTGAGAAACACAGCCCCGTGTGGAAATCTGCAGATGTGTGGAGTGTGTCGGGTGTGTGTAGGGCACTCATTATTCAGGCTGCTGGGCAAACATAAATTATACACAACAAATAAAACAAAGTGCTGCTGGGGATGTGATGTTTGTTCTGGCAGAGATGCTGGAGGACAGTACCCAGGATGGCCCGCGGTGGGCGACAGGGAGCTGAAATCGAACCAGGAAGCTTCTGACTGCGAGGCCTCTAACCACAGCGCCATCTCCTGGCTACATTAGTAATGCGACTCAGAGTAGGCGGATAAATGTCACCCTTCAGAGAACCTCATTGCAAATGTCACACGTGTTGTTTGTGACTGTGGAGAGACGGGGCCGTAGGGCAGGAGCTGTCGCTCGGAGGAGGAAGAGGAGGAGATGGTGACAGCGGAGCAGTTAAACACGCCGAAGAAGAAAAGGATCACAAACAGGAAAAACGGCGTGTCCTGGAGCTCCAGTGGAGCTCCTATTGGACCTTTCGCTCCATTGTGGCCTCGAATGAACCCATCTCAATGGGCTGTGTCTTCAGGGCACAGAGAGAAGGAGATAAGCCTGCGTGTACACACACACACACACACACACACACACACACACACAGAGCGAACACGACTTGGGGGCCATAAGGGCGGGGCCTCGCAGGGAAACTGCACACGAGTGATAGTACCTGCAGCAGAACAGAGTGTCACAGAGGTCATCTGAAGGGGTGGGGGGGTGCCGGTTACACTCCTCTATACATAGATGGCATCATCTCCACACTGGGGGGGCTGTTGCGCTGATCCACTGCCAAACTCCCCCGGGTTGAACATCACTATCAGGGGCTGAACGTCCCCCGGGGGGTGGGGGGCTCCGCTCTCCCAGACACACTGATGGGTCATTTCATTCTGTTTGCTTGTTTATTCATTGTGTTGTTGGGGGGGGGGGGGGCTGGAGAACATCTCTATCTACACGCCACACTTAATAAGCATCACAATTATGGCGCGAGGTAATGGCTACACTAACCAGCTGCTTCATGACACCGGTGACAAACACTGACAGGTTGTCATCATGGAGAAATAATCACCGCCACCAACCGAGTGGCACTTTTTATTTTTTGTACATGACGAAATACACATAGCAGCGGCATCAGGAACATCGCTGGTCACCGTGTCGGTTTCTGAATGTTACCCTTTAACGTGAGGTCCTCAACCCTCCTGTTGACGTAGGCGGGGCATGTGGGGGGCGTGTCTGAGAAGCATGTGGGAGGGGGCCTGTAGCCACACAGCCAAAGGTGGCATCAGCAACTCTCTGAGTCTGGCCACAGTCTATGTGGCCAACAAGTTCCAGCATTTTCCTCAACCCTTTTACGCTCACGCCAGCCATTAACGCTTGGAGACGGCCGAGTTCCTACACAGAAACATTTTAAAAAATGAATGATGAGCAACTTGACGCCTGATCCTCCGGTTCCACCCACCGGTTTACGAGAGATGAGTGTAATTTTATTTTGAGTGAGTAGAAAACGGCCGTAAACGGCGGACGCTGAGCCATCTGGCCGTGGGACGCGTATCCGTAGCTGGAGCCACACGAGGCCTTGCTGTTTCCCACAGTGCAGCGGGACCTCGGCTCCACACGGGCAGTTTGTGTTCCGGTCAGTGGGAGGGACGTGAGCTCAGAGCGCACTGGTGAGCTGGAGCAACAACACTAACCGCTTCCCCCGTGCTCTTGTTCCAAGCAAACAGCCGGACTGCGGACTGGTTTCCTCTCTTTCTTCCCAGAAGGACGGGGTGGCCTCACGTGGGGGGGCAGGAGGCCCACTGTCTCCAAGGATGATCCCACAGAGATGCGTGCGAGACAGAAGGGGGGCGGCGCCCTCAGACACGGACTCGCACACAACAGGCTTTGTTTGTGTCCGTCACACCCTTCCTCTGACTCGCGCATATGTGAGCTGCCCACACGGACAGGTCCGTGTCCTCGCCGGCTGTGCTCACGCCGTGTAAACAGCGCCGCTCCGTCCAGCCCGCGCGTTCCTCCCGTCCCGCCGAGCCTGCGCCGTCAAAGCCGGGCTTCCACCCTGACAGCCACGCTTGAGGCCTCGCGGTGGATCTCAGTGGCAGTCCCGCCACATGACCTCCCAGGTAACCGTTACCTCAGCCAGATCTTCCACGTGACCGCGGTGTGTCGCAGCACTGGTCCAGCTGCGAGGAGAAGTTCAGCACATCTTTTCAAACCTCCAGCAACGGTGCGTGTTTGAGGTCTGCAGGATTGGATCTGCCTCGACCCGGACGCTCTCCTTTAACCCCGGAGCACACAGAATGCGTCAAAGTCAGGATGCGTGTCAAGAGGTCCCCAGAGCCGGACACATCCTCCTGACCTTCACTCAGACACATGGAAAGAGGAAAACGTTTCAGTGGCATCAGCAACATGTCCATCCGCTGCCGCTGCCCTTCGGCTGCAGGGCTCAGTTATTCCCTCTGCTTCTCGGGGTTAATTTGAGCAGTTTGAGGCCTCGAGCTGCCACATACAACATACGATTAAAAACGTGAAATAATTCAGCAGTAAAAACCCTAATGCTTCATTCCCAGTGACTCATTAGTATTCATGTCCATCTGCTGAGCGCTGAATTATTACTCATTAAAGACGACGCATAAGAATGAGAACCATCGCAGCGAACCGCTTCTGGACATCAGGCTGGGGCTGCGATTGAGAGACGATTCAGCGCACATCTCGCAAGGTCGTTCCGAAGATGCGTCAGGACAGTTTTACGTAAAGAACATAAATTAACGGTTTTTGAGCGCCGTGTTAAAACTGGCCGTCTTGCTTCTGAACACGAGCGCAGAAACGCCTCCGTGTGTCCGGCGGCCCCGCGCCGAGGGGGACCGAGGGCGAACCTGCCGCGCGTCGCTCACGGGTCCCCGGGGGCTCCGCAGTTGGGACCCGTGGGCCCAGCGTTCAGATCAAAATCAACTACGAAGTCAGGGCCGAGGGCAGCGTGGCAGCGCAGCGGGTGGCACTACTGGCTCACAGCACCCGGGCAGGGAGAACCGGCACGCCTTCCAGGTTCTACTAGACGGTGTAGAGAGGGGAAGGACAACGGGGAGCGTCGCTCTTCCTCAGCCGACCGGGACAGAGCAACAACTCGGGCGGATCTACAGAGGGGTCGCCTGAGAGGTCGCTTCCCGACCCCTCGCAGGCGTTTCTCCGCCTCCTTGCGGTCCCTCTTCAGCCGGTGCGACGCGTTTCACTGCTCTTCATGTAATCATCTTAGAATATCAATTTGCCAATTAATTATTCAATTTGCCAGTGGAAATATAAATTTTACAATGTTTACAGAGACGGCACTGGCTGCTGAATTATACATGACGTTACAGCTGGCTTTGAAATGAATAATGCTGTCAGACAGAAGAGCTTAATCAGAGCATTTAAAGTTACAAGTTCATCACACACGTCCCACGTGGGCGTCCAGAGCTTCTCGGCTCAACCCTCACCGTCGTCGTCTCCATATACAACAAGGTCCCAGCGCAGGAATGGATACGCGGTACGACGGTCACCCCCGTTTCTGGCTACAAAAACCTATCTTCTGAAGCGCTCCAATTACCCTGCCAGAGATCAGAATTAAAATATGCTAATGACTTTGGGACACAATACATGGCAGAGATAAGAGATCGCATTTCTGGACACGGAGCTCGGCTAAAAGCTCCTGGAAATGTAATGTGAGGCCTTTTTAAATGAAGCTGCACTCAGTAACATGAACCTAAGTAATTATGACAAATGTGCTTCTGGAACAACGGAAGGTTTAATGGGTTTTGTCCAGAGATCTGATCCAATTCTAGAGCTGTGTTTTACCGAGTCCTGCAGGAGGCCGAGTGAATGTGATGTTATAATTATTACTGCCAATTTCACATTAGGCCTTAATGACCCCAGAAGGAACGCGATTGAGATGCAGCGCTTGTGCGCCGGCTCTCAGGTAAGTGCCTGAAACAGGGGAGAAAACACCCGTCCTTGAACCCGAGAGCCACGTCTCACACAACTTTTGGGTTCTCGAAAAAGGAGAGCTGCGTGGGCCCCGGGTTGTTTACGCTCGCCACCGGCAAACGGCAGCGCGGGCTCGCCTCTGGTCACCTCGCTTCCACAGTGTTTACAGTCGCGTCCGGAGCTCCGGAGACCGCTTTACCGTGTTTTCTGTCCATAACTGATGACGAGGAGCGTCGCACACGTTCACAGGAATTAGTGGAGATACCAGAGTAAAGACAACGGTGGCAAACGCGAGGCCTGCGGAAGCTCGGCAGGACGGCCCGCCTTTCAACACGAAGATGGGACGTGCGAAGGCGGAGCTCGTGATTCACGCTCCTTTGACCCAGTCGAGAGCAACGAGGCACCGAGGCGCAATTCATTAGCATTTCACAGCCTCCGGTGCAGCGGCGGCTTTAATCTCATCCCGCATGTTGTCGGCTTCTCGCGGGCCTCACCAAATCCCCCCATTTAGGTAATATTTAATAAGCGTGTGCATTAAGTACCCGGACAAATCAGCAGAGCGGCACGCCACAGTAATCTCGTGGTAAACAGCCCTCTTTCCCCGACCCCATGTCTCGAGTCGTCGAAGAGCCCCCCCAGGGAGCTGTTTGTCACAACAGAGGCGCCCGGAGTCGACACGCCGCTGTTCTCCGCTCCACCCGTCACCCCTCTGTGGGCCGACGCTCTCTCGTTCACGTGGACCAAAGCCCAAACCGTACCGCACCGCTTGCTACGGTGAGAGACGGCGAGCGAGGAGCGACACGCTAAGGCAGACGATAGGTGTCCGGCGGCGTCACTTCGTCCTCCTGACAGGCTGCTGCTCGGCACTCTGACCGTCACACCTGCTGCCTGTGCGAGTTCGTGTCCATCAGGAGCAAATGGAAAACACTTGTCCTTATCCATCATCCATCCATGGGGGGGGGGGGGGGGG
>UFQX01000153.1:241264-257387 GCA_900497675.1 Arapaima gigas
GGGGGGGGGGGGGGGGGGGGGGGGGGTCCCTACTCCAGCATGCGAAGCAACGTTCTCTTCCCCCGTTCACGTCCCAAACAGCAGCAGTCGCACGGACACCCGGACCCCTCGGAGAAGAACTTTAATATCAGGCAAAGACGAGTCGTCGCTTCCCACCTCGGGGAAACGCGGCCGACAGCTGCAGCTCGGTGGTTTTCACAAAGCCCACCGGCAGCAAGCAGATGCGACTCCTTTTGTCCTGTGACCTATCCAGGTCCTGGGTTCAAATCCCCCTCCTGCAGGGGGGCCCTTGATCAAGGCGTTTACCCCGAATCGAGGCAGTAAGAACACTTATCATCAGTAACCACTTCAGTGGATGGGCACAGCGGTCTGGAGTCCCATCCCTGAAGAATGTGGTGAAATACTGTAAAAGTGATTATTTTACATTAAAAATCCTATCAGGCAAAGGTGTGAGATACAGATTAATGGTATTTTTCCTGTTCTCTCTTGCACTGACACATAACTGGAGGTGCGGTTGCCTTAACTACCACGGTGCCAACTGTTATAAGGACGAGAAAAGAGAATTTCTGTTCCGCAGAACATCTTGCACTGAATACACCCACAAACGCGAGGGAGGTTCAGAGCCGCCCTCTTCTCCGCAGCCTTCAGTCTGGGGACGTCAGCGGTTTGTTTTCCTCTTCTGTAATTCACCGGAGGAGTGGGGAGCTGCTTCACGCGAGGGTTCCGGTCAAGACCTGTCCGAGACACGATTCACTTCAGGCACCGAACAACGGAGGTGCGGTTCTGCCTTTCGGATCCGAGGGTCACGACGGAAGGCCGTCTGTCACGATGACACTACTGATAGAGCACCGGTTTGCTGCTCAGTATTTGAAGGCAATGCTACTTTCCTACACTTCTTTCTCTAGAGGACGTGTGGTTTTTGAGCACATCTCTCAAACTCTACTTGCCACAATCCTAACGGCGCTGATGTTGGACACTGTCTGCTCTAAAAGATGCCACTTGACTGAGGGGGGGTTCCAGGCCTAGGAATCCTACAAACATACTGGCCTTTAAAGGGGCTCCTTCTCTTTACTCTAACAACCAGCAGAAGAAAATGTAAATCTGGCCAACAAATAAAAGTGCGTTTTTTCCTATATTTTTTCCTCGCTTTTACAGGAATTCAGAAGAAAGCAGCGAGAGGGAAAAGCCATCAAACAGACGCTCTCCTGTGGAGGACAAGGGTTTGAGTTGGGCGGCTGTCAGTAAGTGCAGTCAAGTGCTTTTCTCACAAGCAGGTGGAGAGAAGGACCACATGAGGTGTCTTCCCCACGTCCGCTGGCTCATTAAACACACACACACACACACACACACCCCTGGGGGGGCACACGGCAGGCACTCTCCTCCCACCTTTCCGAAACATCAAGCGGTGCGCTGGGGAGGCGTCTTCACTCGCCTTTCACGACGGGCCTCTTTGAAAGTGTCACGTCTGCAGCTCACAGTGTAAATCTGCAGATTTACTTTTCTTCAGGAGAGCAGCAAAGCCACCCAAACAGCACCGTGTTTTTACTCTGCCGACACCGCGCCGATCCACGGCCGGACGACCTGCACGCGTTTCCGCTGCCGGGTAGTTTTTACTGTGGGTTCAGGGTAAGTGCCTAACTCACGGCCGCCATAGCAGGAACAGGGACTGGAACCCGTGACCTGCCAGCTACGAGGCTAACAACTATGCAAACCCATTATACTGAGGATGAACCCCAAGCTTCAACTGTGTTTACGCTAATAAATTGTTTTTATCTGACACATAAAACTGAAAAGTGAATGTCAAATAAGAGAAAAGAAGAGCACAAGATTTCCCTGGCAGTCACTGGATTTTCGCATTTTTAGAAGCAAGAAAGACATTTAGAATTCATTTACTTTTAATAATTGAGGGAATGTGGGTATTTTTCCAAATTACAGTGGCGCCTCAAATAATGCTTTTTATTCCATACGATATGAATCATTCCATTCGTTCAATTAAGGGTTCAAATGAGGTTAAATAGAGCTGAGAATGAACAAACACCGGCGTCCGCAGGGGGTCTGACCACAGCGACCACAGTGGAGCCCTGACCATGATGGGTTTTTCGCTCGTGGCAACAGGGGAACTAAAGTTTTAGTGAGACATTGGCAGAAACCCCGATAGGAGAATCGGCCTGATCTACACGTAGTACCTCGACTTTACTCATCACAACACGGAGCCGGTCCACCTGTCTGCCCAGGTGACGCAGGGCCTCAGCTGGTCCAACACGCAAAGCCCTCCCACTACTCCCATGTGGGGCAGATTCTGTCATCCAGCATCTCACCTGTTTACAGCCTGGCAGCTTCTCATTTTAAACCACTTTAAATTACAGGGTTACTGGGAAAAGATTCCTTTTCATTAAAAGCACTTGTGGTAATCCATTTCCTGCACTCCTGCGCTGGTGTGTGTGTGTGTGTCTCCTGCTGTGGATCGCACTAGGATGTACATGACCCCCCACAAGGTGTTATGAGTGATGGACTCTCCAAAACACAACTGAAGTGTAATTCTTCACGTTTAAATTTCTGTCCTTGCCAGTGGCACTTTTGTAACACTAACATCTCCTGGAAGTCAGTAACACACAAGCAGCTGTTCCAGGATTAAACGTAAAGCACCTCACGCTGTCAGAAGTCCATATGGAGCTCCAATTAGCTCTGTGCGTTTGGACCGTGAGAACACCTGGAGTGGCAGTGGCGGCGGTGACACGGGACCGAGGAGCTGAGCAGCCGCCACTGTCTGTTACCAGCTTGTTACCCTGTTTGTGGTTCCATCCTTATCCACCATTGCACAGCTCAAAAAATCTCCTCAAAAAAAACCACCATAACACACCGGTCGGCCTTCATTAACTGCTCACTCTTCTGCCATCCGCTGTCACACTTGAGGACAACAGCAGGACCTCCGACCGAGACCTGAAGCCACAGCTTTTCTGGTCGGAATTCTGACTCTGTGTGTGTGTGTGTGTGTGTGTGTGTGTGTGTGTGTGTGTGTGTGTGTGTGAGAGCACATCTGCGTGGAAGCGCCAGTGTTTCCCTCCGGAGAACAAGCAGCACTTTGCGGCAGGAGGCTGAGCTCAGGGAAGATGCTGGGCTGGAACCCAGTCATTCAGCCTCCCTGCTGCCGCAGCATTTTTCCAGCTCTGCTTCCATTACGCCTCACATACAATATAACTCACAGATAAACCCAGCAGCCCAAGCTGCGCTCCTGTACGTGATGACACTTTCAACGAATCCCTTCCGCGAAAACTTCACTTCAGACGCACGGCGGTTCTGTTTGCACCCATGAGGACTGGGACTGTTCGATGGCACGAGGGAGACGCTGTTGGGAGACCATGGGCTCACACACTGGTATCTACTGTCCATAGCAACAGGCTCTCACAGGTCCTTGTCTTCGCGTCCTACACGTCGTCGTCACAGAGACCGTCATCATCCCGCCACAAGTGTTTCCCCGCTATTGATGCTCTCACACACTGTAAATAACTGGCCGTTTTCAGAGGTTCATTTCTTTTCGGTGTCCACACAGCCTGCCTGAAAAACAGCAGCGCATCTAATTCAAAAGGTTAATAAAACAAGGAGGCCACTAGTTTACATCACGTTGCTCCTCCTTCGTCGACAACAGGGTCCAGAAGCCCGGCGCCTTCAAGGACCGACTTCAGAAAGACCCAGTTGAAGGTCTTCCAGAGCTGGGATTTGAGGAGGACGTCCACGTGGTGTGTAATCCCAGCCGGCCCCCTTGAGCCACGTTGCCAATGTCCACAGTGAACACGGGCAGAAAACAGACGTGCTCATCTGAACACGGACCTGACTTCAGACCTTCTGTTCCACCGTTCGGGAAGGTAGAGGCCCACAGATGAAGGGCTGCAGGGCGGCAGCGCCACGAGCCGATGCTGTCGTAACACACCAGAGAGCACAGGAGCGACGGATGAAAGGCAGGCCCACAGAAATTACCTACACATCCTCGCGGCTGCGTTTCGCCTTCGGGAAAAGTGAAGACGGAAAAGTTTCTCCCTCTTTCCTTTTCAAGTTGGAGGAGCTGCACTAAGGATAGCTGTCATCCTCACTGCCAGCTTTCGCACATATTGATTTACGGAGTGGGTAATCTCCCGCCATTGTGGGCCTCGAGGGATACGGCTCTTTAGCTATGCAAAGCGTGTGGCTAATTCCGCCACAGATTAAGATGGTTCCGCCGAGGCTTCACAATGCCCTGCCTGCGGAGCGACTCCCTTGATCTGGATATTGAGGTGCGCATTAGCTGAAATAACTGAGAGCTTGTAAACTTTCGGCACGAGAGATTTATAAAGCCATCCGTGAGAAAATAGCTGTGATTGAGCGGCTAAAATATATCTGCAGCATGAAATGGTGGCTTTTTTGCCCAAAAAGAAACCAATTGAACGAGGAAAATTTCTGTTTCGCAGCTCTGCAGACTTCATGCTTCACAACTGATGAGGTGCAGAGAAAGGTAGGTCTTGTTCCAGCCTGACAAAATCCAACCAAAATCAGACAGTGTGCAAGAGATCAATACAGAAGGTCCTGGGATGTTGTCCTCTGATAAATGACTACATTCCTGTTTAAGAAAGGTGTGTGTGTGTGTGTGTTCCTCTTGTCAGGTCTAGGCCAGCCTCACACCTTGGTGTGGAGATCACAGCAGATTCAGACTCGGAAGGTCTTGGCTGGAAGAAGACAGTGGGATCTTTCTGCTGTTTCTGTCATCGCCCACAGCGAGATGTTTGCTGCCTCTGCTGGCTCGTACCTTTGTGAAAGGGCCACTATGATTTCGGATAAAACCAAAGTGCATCGTGATTATTCGACATTCATCGTAAGGACTCTCAGTAGGACTCAAGGGGACACCATCACTAATCCGACTTCAAGCAACATGGAAACATATTTCTAACATGCAAACATCATCACTAACATGTCATTTTCCACCTGCACCGGGGGGGGTACCTGGGCAGTGATTTATTCAAAGAAATAGAAGCAGGTTGTGCCTTTTCCCAGAATCGCACACATTCTCGGTGCCAGTCGAACTCCTGTTCCAGTCACATTCAAAATCCTCTTTCCGGACATGATACGGCTCATTTGCAAACAATGCTTATCTAATCTAGAGACTTAAGCCAAATAATATTCCACACAGTCACTTTGAAATTTAAATCTGTTGCTTTGCCACATTGAGGATTTTAAAAAAGTTGACGCTTCTCGGCTACATCTTAAGGAAAAGAAGCTCTCTGCTGGGAACATTTAAAATAGAATAGAGGAAATCTCTTTCTTTGGATCCCTTTTCAGTGACCGGCTGAGAAGCCCGCAGACCGGGGCGGACGCCTCTCTGGAAGGCAGCTCAGACACCCTAACAACCCAAAACAAACTGGAGAGGACCTGCGGAGGGAACGGGGCAGAATGGGGCGGAGCGGCCCTGCGCGTCGCCGCAACTCGCCAAGTCATCCGTACACCACCAACACAAAGGCCAAAAGCGTCCCTGTGTCACAGGTGGGTCACACACTGAGCCCCTGCCCCCCACTCCCAGCCAAAAGGCCAGCAGGTGTGTCAAACTGAAGAGTCAACCTTACTGTAGCTCAGTCTTTGTCTGCATCCCTCATGTCACCACCACCGAATCACTTGAACCCAGAATGGCCTTCAAATAAGGGTTCTTCTGCTGAGACCGACTTCCAGAAAGACTCAGAGAGGGAAAATAGCAGCACAGTGGAGCTCTTTGATCTGAACATGTTCTGGGTATTTTCCACTCAGAAGGGAGTTGGCGGGATGGAAAAGCCCACAGAGAACAACAAGATAAACCTGAGGCCATCAGCGTCTCTGCTAATATCAGCTGCTAACAAAGAAACCAGCTTTTCAGCCGTGCCAGGCTGGAGATGCTCCACTGCTGGTCTGCGCCTGCAGTAGCGTGAGTCACCTTCTTCACAGCTGAATTCAATTAAACCAGTTGGCTTTGAGAGGGTGAACCAAGGAAAAGCTCAACTGGAACGGAAAGGTGGGATCTCGGCTGGGAGCCGCTATGGCCGGCGAGAGAAGAGAAACCGCCTCGCTAGTAACCTGTATAGTGAACCAGTTCATCTCTGCTGCGGTAGAAAGTCTAATTTCCACTGACTTTACAGTCATTTCCCCACCTTCGCTGATGCAAAATCAGCTCTCAGCAAAAAGGGGCTATGTGACAAAACTGAGGACGTGTGACGAAGCCCCACGGAGGGGAAATGACTTAGTAAGAAAGGGTTTAAGGACGGGGAAAGAAAAGAGGACCAGGATGATGCCAGGGATGATGACCAAGGGCTCACCGGATCCTGGCATCAGGGTCAGGTTCACAGCCCCTCTCCGTATCAGCCAAGCAAACTGCAGAAGCCTGGGGGCACCGCCCCCACGGTGTCAGGGGGAGTGTGTGTGGTGTGAGCGGACGGTCCCCCTGGGGCGGCCATTCATTTACAGTCGGTTAATTAACTCTGAAAGGCAGAGAAAACTGCCAGGCCTTCAATCATACAAACAGTTTAGTGCAGCCAGACTCACAGCCAACTCCTCACGTGGCATGTTGCCTGCTGCTGTCCTCTTCTGCATTTTATTACTTTTCTTTATTGAAACTTGTCTTGAGGCGCATGTGTGGTAAAGAGAGATCAGCAGAGCTGCTACCCGCTGCTTCACACATCACCGCGCTTCAAATCTGCTCTTTATCGGTATTTGTCAGTGTTTAGCAACAGCCCTATAGACCAGGAAGGCCATTCATTGTAGAAATGTTGAATATTGTCATTTTTATAACGGATCTTTCTGCATTTCTACCCACATATGTATCTGTCAAGGAACGTCTGTCAAAACATGGTTAGCCACCCATCCATTTACTCCACCTTTCGCATATGCCAAGCATCTGCATCTTATATATACACAGATACGCGCGTCTGTGCCTGTCTGTCTGACGGTTCGCAGAGTGAAGGACACCTGTAAGGTCTTTTGGGAGGAAGACTGAGGCTGGAAGCTAACAGACGTGCAACACAGTTACCTTATTGGGACGCAGCGGCACAAGGCACGGCGCCGAACATCGGAAGGTCGCCGTCCCCACACGCGTCTCTGACCCACGGCATCTTCTCTTTTCTCGCCGGTGAAGGAGAAGAAAAGTTGGCACCGGAGAGCTGGAGGTCAGCAGTGTCAAACTGCGACTGAGGACGGGGACCTACGTGGGACCTTCAGACGCTCCTGCAGAGCCCTTGATGAAACGGCGAAGCTGCATCGGGACTCCAGGCAGGTCACACATCTGCAGGAAGTGCATTTTCTGTTATGATCTCCGCTGTGATGGGCCGCGGGTGGCTGTGTCTTCAATCAGAGCGACACCTTGACAAATCAGAGCAAAAAAGCAGCAGTTACCAGCTTCCCGTGGGTGTGGGCTATAAACACAATGAAATGGATGCCAATTTATCCCCGCAGTCTAACCAGGTGAGCGTCTGCATGCTGGTGGAGACACTTGATCTGCAAATTCCAGGGTTGGATTTGCTGGAGCATAGAAACATACAACTTAAACCTGAGGATAAACGTGCCCTCTGGGAAAACTAAACAAATCCTGCATCTTGTCTTTGCGCTGATCTCGACAAACACAAACTCAGTAGGTACCGGTCGGGTTTATTTGAGCCACAGGCTCGGAGCTGCAGGAGACGGGGAACATCCGAGAGGAAACAAGCGAGGCTGAGGCCTAGCGTTAGCGTCAGAGCTAAACGCCGGTTTGCCAAAAAACTGACGGCTTTTGACTTTAGTTGAATTTGAAAGCCTTGTGCGGAAACCCCCCCGCCCCCGCAGAAATGCGAAACCTTGTCTGAAGCATTAAATCACATGTTGGTGACAAGGTCCTTTGTCACAGCCAGGTACGAGCCATTGTTAACCAGGTGCGTGTGGAGTCCATGCTGATGTTATGCTAATTTTGCGACAGGGATGCTGTGGCCCGTTGCCACAACTGCGCTATGAAACCCTGATTCTGGGGATGAGCTGCCAGCGGCAATTTGGTTTGAGCAAAACAACAGAGCACCACAGAGCCGCAGCACCGGAGTCGCTCGACTCTGTCCTCGGTAAGAAACGCGCCTCCACTTTTCCTACAGCTTTTTTGCCTTCATCTTTCCCAGTCAATTTCATTGTGTGTTGATGCTCAGCACTAAATAAATAAAACAAATGATCAGACAACAAGCAGCCTTTTGGATTTGTTTCTGCAGCTTCAGTAGATTTTAAGTCAAAAGAGCATTCAGGTGCGTTTCAGCAGGTGTCTGAACCGCATGTCACTACCGTTTGGTGTCGGCTCCAGCAGAACAGTCTCCAGCTGTTTAAAACATCTGTAAGAGCCTGTAAACACCTCCGTTTCTGACGAAGAGAACAGAGCTGTAGGGCCTCATGTCATTACGCTGACTGCACTTTAACCGCACGGAAGGGCCTGTTGGAAAGGGAACCCAGGGAGGTTTTATGACAGCAGGAACCGAAACGGACCGCAGAGGGACCGCAGAGGGACCCCGGGGGACCGAGGGACAGTAGAGCAACCCCATCCAAATGCACTGAAGCGCCACACCCTGCCCTCGGCACAGAACGGCAGGACGCCGAGCAGTTGCTCTCCTACCCACGGCTGTGTGAGAAAGAGTCACCTGCCAGCTACTTACTGGTGTATTTGTGCTGCTGTCTGAAATGTCCGAAACGTGCAAAACTACGCTGTGAAAGTCATTCTGGAACAACACGACAGCTGTGCAGTTTGCAGAGAGGAGAGGCCAGCGGTCCGGGACATCTGACCCCCCCCACCGCGCCCTCAAGTTCACTCCAGCAGAAGAAAGGAAAACCATCTCTTTTGGATCATGGAAGCTCATGTGTGTTTCAGTGCTCAGTCTCTTCACTAGTCATTCAGTGTGTGGTTTAGACAGTTGCCTGTTTAGTTAGTCGGGGAGGTGTGACCCCCCCACTCGTGACCTGCCTGCGTTTCGGCTGCTCAGTCTGGGGCAGCAAACTTGCTAAAAACCAAAGCCTTTCGGCCCAGTCAGTGTGCACAGGGCCGCTGGGGGTCTGCGATCCTTTCCTCTAGCTGTAGCAAAACACCCCCCGCTGACCGCACCTTCTTCGCCCGTCTTGACCAGGTCTCCTCTGAGCCGCCCTCTTCTCACATCAGCTCACGTGCTGCAGTCAGATGGACAGAAGTCACTTCTGCAGAACTAATATGTGGCCCTGCAGCAATAAACTCCGCTTGGCAATTATTTCAAACGTTTATTTACTCATTTTCTCCAATAAACTTAGCGTTAAGCTAATTTATGCCACTGAGTTATTTTTACTGTCTTAATCCACTACAGAAGAAGGTGGAATTTGAACCCGGGTCCTTCGAGCAAAAGGCAGCAGCGCTAAACCCTGAACAAGAAGCTGTGAGTCCAGCACCCTTCTGATATTTTTCAACATCATTTTCCTTTCAGCACTAAACTATCAGGCAACTAAAAATAAAGGCGTCATTAGCAGTTAGCGGCGGTTTTCTGCAGCTATGACACTGTTACCTCATCGATTCACGCTATCCTACAGGGTGCTTCCCAATATAGAACACGAGGGTTTCTCTGCAACAAACAAGCAAATGAAGCGTAGATGCAGCCTCGCGCGCCGTGTTATCTCCTCGTTTTTCCATGATTTCCTCTCTGTGAAAGATCGCTGCTGACAGGAGATTAAGGCGGCCTGTGAAAGCGGGCCCTGCTTCTGACGCTCACGCCGATTTGCCTTACCATCCACAACTGACGCACCGCGGCCCATTTAGCCACGTTTGGCACCGAGCGTGTGCCGCAGCCGCTGATGCAAGCAGGACCCCGTGGGCACGGCGGACGCGAGCGCCCCCTGTCTGCGCCTCGGGGTCAGCGCAGCCAGGCTTCCGAAGCCAGGTGCCCAAAGACGGTCCCTCCGAGGTGCCGTGCGGCACCCGGGAGAGAGGCCTCCCGCCAGACCCCTGTCAGCTCCGGCATTATCGGCCGCACCAGATGGCGAGCCGGAGGGGCTCGGAGCCCCTCAGAGCCGCACGCTGGCACCCGTGTGGCAGCGCGAGCTCCTCACCTCTCTCCGCAAACTATTCCTGTCTCAATCGCGCGGCGACGCTGCAATTTTCTTCTCGGCATTCAGCAGCACCGTTCACACTCATCTCGCGTGAATTAGATTAAGGCCTGTTTACGCCGCTAATGATCAATTGGTATGTTTGTCCTACAGCTCCGCTAAGCCCATCCTGGCAGCACCCCTTCTCATGGACTTATAAATGAGTCATCCAGTCATGCTGGAGCGTAGAACATGGAACAGCAGCTCCAGTGCACTATGGACCAAATGGAAGGTCTGTGTCCAGCTCAGAGGTCCACGTGTCCACACCGAACGCCGCGAAGCCGGGGGGGTTGGTAACTGGGCAGCAGGCATGTGCATCAGGGTGGGAGCAACTGAGGACAAAGGAGTAATGCAAAGGAGAAGCAATACACTCCAGCCACTTACTTGCGCACCTGCACACACACACACACACACACACACAAACTGTAGTGGGTACCTGGTTAACAGTTTTCAAAACCCCTGCTGGACAGCTTCACCTGTCTGGCACCTTCTCCTGGTTGTTATTCTATACTTTTGCCTGGCAGCCATTACTAATGCAAATACCAAAATGGAATTGTCACATAGGAACCCTAAAATCCTATATAATCCTACCGCAAATACAATGTAATCCGGAAATAAATGGCCCTGCCCTGTATGACATTTCTGTCGGGCTCCGGCACAGCTGCCAGTGAGACGACGCTGCAGCGGGAGCCGCTCTGACGGGTCATAATGAGGGAGGCGAAACGTCGGCTGCCCGTCGGCGGCCCGGCAACAGAAGCTCAGGACAAGCGGACATGAGGAACATCCCAGCGGGCTTCCGGAGCCGGACCCACGGAGGCGAGAGCGCTCGGCAGACAGGTGGAAAATCCAATATGCAGAGGGCCTGCTGGGAAACCGCCGAGCGCTGCGGCGAGGAGCCGAGAGAGCCGGGCCACGGCAGCGGGGGGCGCTGTCTTTAGGGAACGCGAGTTCGCTGGTCAAGGCCCACAAGGGAACCTGGAAGGTAAATGGCTAACAAGACTACTATGGGGAAAATGCCTGTTGGGCAAATTCATTTTCCCGAAAGCGACAGCCTGAAGAAGCTTTATCGCTTCACGGTGCTTTAAGATTTTGCTCATATTGGTTTCCAAACCCATTCGGTGTAGTTATGGCAGAGAAATAGAACATCTGAGGGTTGCTGCTGGCCAACTTGTTCAGACATCACTCCAGCTCACCACGAGTGTGAGATCACGTTTACCAAATCGCAGGAGAACCGCTCCTTTCATAAAATGTCCATTAGTATGGAGGCCGATTAACGTGTGTTGATTTAGGACAGCGATAAGGCAATATTTGCTGGAGCTACTTTTTCCTGAGCAGTAATAAGAAACAAATGAAGATGCCCTCAACCAATCAGGATCAAGCACTAATCCCAGCAGTGGAATAAATGAATAATAACTAACAAAAATAACTGCCCTCTGGCTTCACTGCGATGGCTCTGAATTATCAAGCTCCAGTTCCACAATCACCCCGCTTTCAAGCAAAGAAAACTCCGAGATCCGTTCTCCTCGGAACCTGTAGGAGACGCCGGCCTCGGAAAACACGCCCAGCTGCGGGTCCAACAGCCGAAAGCTCCTCCAGAGCCATCTGCCTTCTACGGAGTAACTCCGCATCACTTTCCAGAGGAGGCGCAGCAGGACTCTCACGCCTCCTCCCGCTGCAACTGCAGGCAGCGCCGGGGGGGGGGGTTCTCCCGTCCCTCACAACAACGCCTCAACACCTACTACCCAGCAGCCTCGGCACTCCTCACCTTTGGGCACGAATGCTGATTCTAGCGGCGGAAGAAAGGGCTGGGGCCGGACGGGAGCCGCGGAGGTCAGCCGTGACTGGGCCTTGTCTTGAGCAGCTGCGCGACTCACCGCCACCCACCGTACTGCCCCCCTATCAGGGGTTCCCTCCCAGATCCATCTGCATGTCACTACTGCCCTGATCCCTGGCAGCTTATCACTGAGCACACGCCTGACGGATGTGCAGAGGAACTCGCTGGAAATAAGGGCTGAGGGGTGAGCAGGAGCCTTGGAGACAGATTGTGTGTGTGTGTGTGTGTGTGTGTGTGTGTGTGTGTGTGTGTGGGTGTGAGCTGTCACGAAGCCCTGCAGCGGGCGTCTCTCCCCCAGCAGACTTGCTGACACAAGGCGTGATGAACAGGTCTCCGGCGGCGCTCTCTGCCGCCCCGGGACCCGCTGCGACGGGGACCTGTGGCTCCGTGCCCCCCTGGCAGCTGCTCTTGGCCCCTTTTCTTTATGTTCTGTATTGACTCCACATGCGCTGCCATCGCAGAAAGACATATTCCAATAGAAGAATAAGTGCAGCGCACAACAGCTTGTGAGCAAAAGCAATAACAATTTAATAGCAAGACCAATAGTTTTGCCACGGTGCCACGGGGGAGCGGAACACACAGCGCTTCCAATAAGAGCAGATATTCTGCACTCAGCAATTTGCAAAGAAAGTTGATCTTTTTTTTTAGCAGACGCTACAACGACATGGCCGGCCACCTGTGTGCCCGAGAAGCCGATTTTTCTCCCGCAGGTATAAAAAAGGTGGAAAAACTGAGTCCTTGACTCAGTCGCATGGCGTCCAGCCTAGAGCTGCATGGAGTCCCTGCTCCCCGTTTCATCTTCTCACCTGGGCACTTGGAGCTTCCTCACAAACGCTCGCACACAACCAACAGGAGCACAGCTGAGCCATTTGTCGGCAACCCGCAGAGACTCTTTCTTTATCCTCTGACCCGAATCGCTACCCAGAACCCCTCAGTGCGGCACAGAGGCCCGAGAAGCCCATCTCCTGGCACCTTGATCGATAGCTAATTCACTTAGAGGGCCGCCATCACCGTGACGAACTGCCCCTCTCTCCATCGGTCCCCCGAGGAGCACAACCTGCCGTTCGGCTCCAGCAGCGGAAAAACACCACAGACGGCAGCATCTTGTCTCTCACGGTGCTGCCGCTGCTGGTTTCACAGCACGAACCGGGAACGCAGGTCAAACACGGTCCAGTTCGGAGGGCATTTATCATCTTTCTGGATCAAGGGGGCAGAAGGCAAAGCAAAGCCTGGAAACACTTCTCTGACATTTCTGTTCCCAGATGAAACACACACACACACACACAAACACAGACTGAATTACACCCTTTTCCCTACATCAAACCCCAATTACCAGCAACAGTAAATCAACTGGCGATAAACAGGACCCCGGCAGCACAGGGTCACCTGCTCTGCGCTAGTCAGTTTATTTACTTGGTCACAGAAAAGGTCAAAGGTGACATTCATCTGAAGACCAGCGGTTTTCCTCAGCCCATCGGCACAGTGCATTGCTTTGTGGCTCTACTCGGATCTGTGGAATCACCTTGGGGGGGGGCTGTGATACAGGGGACATTACCTCTTTCTTAAGGGAAAATAAATGTGTTCACAAGCCTGACAAAGCTGCCACAAAAAATCTCTGAAACACTAGAATAAAGACTTTGAAAGCCATAAAATGGCCAGACCAGCATATTTTATCACATTTGCAATAATAATTATTTCACAGTCCCTACTTATTTGCATTTCAAACAGTAATTTCAGTCCAGCTGATATACAGCACATGGAGCACGGTGATAAAAAGGGTCACATGATGAGCAGAAGCGCTGCTACTGGGAGCCAACGGCCACAACACGAGCCAGAGGGAACCCGTTTCTGTAGTCTGACCAGAAGTTGTCCGGGGGGTGAGGCCGTGTGCCGCTGTACGGCTATTCTGGGATGCATCTCTGTGCATGATGGGATACTGTACCCCTCCAACCCAAACTGATGTCATGACCACAGGGAGGCCAAGACAGCCCTTTGGGGGGGACGATGTGGAAAAATACCACAAGACCACAGGGTTTCACACAGTGCTGCTGCGTGTTCTCCTGACAAAGAATTATGGGACTGGGCTGCACTGCTGCGCTAGTTCCCCAGCGTCGACGTTAAGAGGAAAAACGTCCGACCTGCAGCAGCCGAGGAACTGACCTAGATCCACGAGCAGCCAGCGGCCCTCAGTTCGGCGCATTAGCGAGCATCTCGGTGAGACGTGTGGTTTTACACGACAGCAAACCAACACACCCATGCATGTCATTTTTCCACATTTCCTTGCTTCACCTACAGAAATATGACGCAACTCCGTGACGTACAAAATGTAAAAGTGTTTCTCCTGCCTGACCCCCCCGGCGCGAAACACACCTTAATTTCAAAATGACACCTTATGCAATAGTGCCACCTGCTGGATATTTTCGGAAAGAGCACCGACGCGACCTGCCGGTTCAGTGTTAAAATCCTGAAAGAATCTCCAGGTGTCAAGATGAGTTTGTCTGTTTGTTCTTCATACGCACAGTTGGTTTTCTAGGCACGGACATGAAATCTGCCGCACAGGTACTTCTCGCCCTACATGACGTTTCTGCACGTTCAACTTCGTCAGACTATAGATTATTATTTCGAAAATGTCTACTTTGGTCAGAGAAATAGGGCTTCGGAGACGTAGGTGCGGATCCCCGCATGATGCTCACAGGTGCTGCTGGGGGGCAGACTGTGTTTTAGAGATGGAAAAACACCATTTTCATCCACATAACCATAAAAATAGATCTGTGTAAAGCGAACAGGTAAAAATTCACTGGACATGACACCCCCAGCGCGGGACACGCTGGTGACGTAAGGGTAACTCCGGTGTCCTATATTGTTACTTTTCCCAGGTGCCGCACAGCAGGGCTGCTCACCCTCACTGTCCACAGCACCCGCGTGAAAACGTCCTGTTTCCTACAGGTGCTCTGGTTCCTTCTCACGTTGCAAGCACGCGCTCCAGGTGACACTAAGCCGCACTGTGTTGTATCTACACCCTGTCCGTGGTACGTGGCTTTGGAGTAAAGTGTCTTCTGAAGGAATCCATTTAAATGTACAACACTTCTCCACCCGTTCAGGGCTCCTCATCGTTTCTGTCTGCTGTCATTCACCCGTTTAAGGTGGAACTCTCGCTCGTGGGGCGCGTTTCACTGCGTCTAACCGCACTTCGAACAGGGCCGCCAGTCTGCACCTGTACACACCTGTCAACACAGCCGCTCACCTGGACACGTTCGGCTCCGTGTCCCTGACTACAGGTGGCGGTCGGCGTTTCTCGAATGTTCGCTGGGGAGGGCGGCAGTGTGGGATTTGTGTAGCTACACCCTCGGACACGTCTCTCCAACAGCTTCGCCTAACGTCGCTAAAAAACACCGTTTAACCGGCTGTCCGGCATCCGTTGCGGACCGGAAGTGACGCTTACATCACGAGCCTCGCGCTGTTTGTTTTTCGCCGTTAACGGTCCTCCTGCCCGCAGTTTGTCTTAATCCGCCTCTCGTTGTTTGTCGCGCATTATTAACCCGTCGTTATTTAACGTGCTGCGTCTTTGTTAATCCGTCTCTTTATGACGGTCTGTCCAGCAGCTGGAATCCCGTTATCTGGAGCCTGCGCGTCCCCGTGCGCGTCCCCGTCCTGAGCGTGGACAGATATTACGGCGAAGGGCGGCAGCGGGCGGCGGATCTGCTCCCGCGCCGGGTACATAAACGAAGCGCGTGAAGCGGAGTGACACAGGGGGTCGGGATGGGGATGGGGATGTGTCTGCCGTGTCTGGGCGGAGCGGCCGACGACGTCGTGGAGACTCCGGATCCTGTAAGTCCTCCTGCTGACCATTGTTTTTGTCACTATCACAGGTTTCCTTGTTTCACAGTATTGCCCAGCGGTATGAGGCCATTATAAGCAGCTTCGACACGGTGTGTTAGTCACTGTGAACGTGAAAGACGTTGTAAGTCGCTAGGACACACACACACACACACACACACACGCACGCAGTTTAACTACACACTGATTTACCCATTTACCATAGTTTTTACCATATCAGTGGTAGTGGAGATGCCCAGTCCACCACCAGGACTTCTCTACCCCTCCCCTCATCCAGATAACCTACAAGCGAGTCACAAAGTCACAAGAGCTGAACATCACCACAGACCCCCCCCCCCCCCCCCCCCCCCCCCCCCC